>PPHD01025066.1:0-11897 GCA_002909625.1 Bambusicola thoracicus
GTATATTTATAAAAGTATAAATATATGAATAGATACGTATCTATACATATATAAATCTTTATTTAGTGTATATGCTCTAATATGTACATCATATTTTCCTCTGCAGACAGTCTCTTTATTTATTTACGTAGGCATTTTTGCATCTGAGCTATCTGATTTTTGCACAGTCTAAGTCTTAACACACTTAAAAGTACCTTAAAGTACTATGGCCCCCCAGTAGCTCATAACATAAAATTGAGAAAATATGTATTTATTTGATCCCATGAAGGCAACAATAAAGCCTTCAGTGACTTTAAAAGACAGAATTTTTCCAGCAGTTTAGTAACACAAATAGAGCAGATTTTCACTTGCCACAAACAAGCTTAACTCCATCAACTCCAGTAGGAATAAAGAGGTCCACAATCATGAAGCCAATATTCCTGAGTGTTCATTGGATACACTGAGTAATGACACCAGAACACATTTGGTGTCCACGCACCACTGATAAGGCACAAGCACAGGAGTCAGCTGAATAGAAGCCCTTCAGCTAAGCAGTGAAGATTTGCATAACACTCTGTGTGAGTCACCGGATCAGACCCATGTATTCCTGATTGCACGGAAAACGTTGGGCCTAGTTCTAATTGTAAAAACTCTGCCTCGAGCAAAGCGCACTTAATCCATGCTGCAGGTGGTATTCTCTACTTGCACAAGTAAAATTACTCACGTGAACTGTCTTTTGCCTCCCGTCTGTTACTGTATGCAATGTAGCAAAGTACAAGGTGGTACGATAAGGTTCAGATAGACCATAAATAATATTTATCACCATGATATAAGGCATGCATACAGAAAGGAGTGACTATCTCTTTTTGAAGAGGAAAATGTACAAACTATAATGAAATACCGTTCTCTTCAAACCTTGCCTTCCAGAAATTTGTGCTAATTTTAACTCTTACCTCTATCTGAAAAAACGAGAGGAAAGAGGACCGAGGTTATGATGAGCACAACGGCACTTTTCAATGAGCATTATTCGTTTCCAGTTATTAAAAACAAAAATACATGTGTACAGCCCTCTTCATTCAGAGAGGGATCTCAGTGATACATGTTTACATATTTATTTCCCATGACACACTTCAAAAAGACAAACAAAAACAACAAAAACCCAAAACACACCAATGATACTGTATGTAAATTAATGATTTACTACAGCTGAACACGAGCGGTGTTGCTACTGTGGCAAAATCTACTGATCTCTGAAAAGCCACTGGAGATGGTTTCCAATATGCAGGGTTTATGGGAGTAGATGCAGGCATATCCCAGAAGGTTGCTAAGGAACTAGCAGATACATGCATTTTCTGCAGATCTGACATGTAAAATATATCCCTATTTCTTGGATTAGGGAAACTGAGAAAGCTATATGAAACAAGATACTCACATCGAATTCTTATTTTCCTTAATCAAGAAACCCCTGAGAACAATAACTATGAATAATTCAATCCTTCACTAACATTTGGTGCAATTAATAACAGTGCTTTAAAGCTGCTAGCTTTGTATATCTTTTTATGCATAATTAAAGGGTGTTGATATTTAAGTTTTCAGCCAAGGAGAAAGCTAGGTTTGCTTTTGCTGGCAGCAGCTGCTCCTGGCTTCCCTACAATGTGATAACCTGATGTTACCCCAACCCCATCCACCCAGCACAGTTAGCTTTCTTCTCTGCCACCACTCCCGTGCTTTCTTCATCGTGCAGGAATTCTATGCTCTGTCTGAATCAGCAGCTGCCTGTCTGCTTCCTTCTCCCCTCTCCGTGCCCCACATGTTAACTGTTTGGAGCTACGGTCAGAACATATCTCATTTCCTTACAGGTGCTTTTTGCAATGCAATTTTCTGATTCGTGCTTTCAAACAATTCCAAATGAAAATGAAAAATAAAGAAGTCTAAGAAAACCAAGAGTTACTAGTGCATTAGGTTTTCTGCTCCTGGGACTAAATGAGTCCCTGGCACTGAAGTCACCAAAGAAGTCCAGAGAATTTCCCCTTTGTTAAGAACATGCTCCAAATTTCTGTGGTGACAGTAATGCTTTGTCACCTCAGTTTCCTTTTACATCACCAGAGAGTTCCCCTAGCATATTACTTTCAGAGCAGCCCTTTGACAAAAGCTCCAGTGAGAGATTTCACATCGCACTCCACAGCCTCAAAGCAAGCACTGCTCCTAGAGCTAGAGCAAGGACAAACTTTAAGTGTAGTCTCAACGGCCTTCTCTTTTGGGATCAAACTTCAGTCAGGGTAAACTGGCCAACTGCATTCAGTAACTTCTCATTTTCTTGTGTGAATGATTTGTAAAGGAAAAATAATTACAGGTTAACAGGGGTATTGGCTGATGGACTATGGCACAGGGTTGCATGTATTCATCCTCTCAGTTTCCTCTCCATATGAATTGTTCCCGTTTTTCAGGTGATTACGTACGTCATGTTCCTGAAGTCCCTTAAAGCATTCCAGAGGTTTGCAGACCACTGAGTAGTCTCTGTGAATTTCATACAGACTTTCTCTGTAACTATGGAATAAGTTGCAGAAGGGAATCTAGTCTTTCCTACAGACTCAGTCTGGATTTGTGCTTCAAGAGAGTTGACTGCACAGAGAAAAAACAAATTTTGTTTCCATTTACTGTAATAGAATAATAGAATCATGAAATGGCTTGGACTGGAAGGGACCTTAAAGCCCACCCAGTTCCAGACCCCTGCCATGGTCAGGGCTACCACCCACCAGTTCAGGCTGAGCAGGGCCCAATCCAAGCTGGCCTTGAGCACCTGCAGGGATGGGGCACCCGCAGCTTCTCTGGGCAGTCTCTGTGCCAGCACCTCACCGCCCTCTGGGTATGTTCCTGTTTTGAGAGAAAAGCCTATATTCCAATACTTAGATCCATAGTTATGTACTTTGAAAGGTCTGTAAAGGGCCTGAATAGCTGTAAAACCATCTGAGCTTTGGGCACAGAAAATCAAGGCTAACGCTTTTAAACATGACAACGTCATGCAGAAGTGAAAGTCTGCATTCAAAAATGGCATAGGACCAGAAATCTAACAGATGTGCAGGCACCCAGACACCTTTATAACTCTGAGTCCTTAGAAGGGCTGTGATGACAGGCTTCCGAGGGTTCCGAAACGCTTGAGCAACTTTTGAAATATATTTAGGCTCTAGAGGTCACACAGACACCTCAGAATATTTATCTCCCAGATACTAAATATGTGATTAAATACTTAGCTGCCTGTAAGGCTATTGGCTTGTTTCCCCACCCAGGAAGGACTAATATCATGCCAAAATCTTTTTCAGGCTCTTCTCTCAGGCTCAATTTATTAATTTGGGAAAAAAAGAAAAAAAAGAAAAAAAAAAAAAAAGAAGAAAAAAACAATCACCATCTCTCACAAAACATGGGCTGCCTGGTTCATTTTCCCATGCTGAAGCTCCCCCTGCTTTAAAGCCAGCATCTCTCTTATAGTTCCACTTAATGAGCTTCCTCAGCTCTTGGCAAGCACAGCCTGACCCAAATGAGTCAGGGAATGAGCGGAATTTGGGACTTCTGAAGCCCTGGACCTTTACAGCAGCTTTCTTCTCCTACTGGAGTGCTTGACCTCAAACTTCAGGCCTAGTATCAAACTTTTTAGGAAAGCAGCCCACTAAATGCATAGTTAAGCATCTACTTAGATATCTGACTTCCAGTTTTCATTTTTGAAAACATGCCTACTTTCTGAATACCCTTTGCTGAAAGGCACTATGGGACATGGTCATTGTTGCCATTAAATGTTTGCATCCTAAACTCATTCTGGAAGGGAAAAAATGTGTAAGTCACTGCTCATAATGGCAACAAGGTGCCCGTATATGGGCCTTAGCTTACTTAGTGTAAAGAACCTTAGAGCATTTCCACTAAGACTCTCGAAATAAAATAATAATTGGCAAGTTTACTCCAACCATGGCCCCAAATTCTGAAGAGCAGGTAGAAAAAAGACCACACTACTACAAAGAGCCACAGTCTGGCACTCTGTCATTTAAATGACATGAAGTGCAATGATGGGTGTAGCTTGTGGCCACAATGGGCAAAGTCCCCATTTCATAAATGGCCAATAGTGCATCGTTTAAAGATGCTCAAAGTCACTATAAAATGTGGAGGGGAAATGGATAAAGAAGATAAATACAATGCCAGGCAGGGCAACCACGGGTAGAAATGAATAGAAGCTATTTGCCTCTTTAAAATTTTCTGGATTACTATCTCCTCAGTCCTGCCTGATCTTGGATACTCTTCAAAAAAAATATTAAAGATCATGAGCTCTCAAAGTCACCCTTAACAGTACTGATAGCTCACATTTTTGGGCCTAACACTATGTATAACACAAAGCCAAGTTCAAACACTGAGAAATCCTTTAATGCTTCTCCCTACTCTCATTTAGGGGAAAACTCGATGTTTTTGTAGAGAACAAGTGAATAAGAGAAGTAGCTTCTCCCCCACAAATATACACAAACACATCAAACAGACAGGAAAGACAGACAGACAGCTTTGAAACAAAAGAAAACCAAACAAATCCAGAAACAAAACAACAGGATTCTGACAAGAAAGCCATTCTGTCATCTCAAACATTGCCAGTATTTCCCAGATGTGCATTAGCAGGTATTAGGCACACCAGTACCAGCCTTCAAAGGACTACCTTCTTCCCAATGTAGTTTCAGTTACCTCCAACTTTGGCATCATGACATCTCCTTCTGCAGTTCTTTCCTCCACAGGCAATATGTTCATATCTTTAGATATCCAATATTTACCTCCCAGTACATACTGTGTCTATACCATGTCTTAATAGCATGGCCAAGCACTGGCTTTTGGTTCTTCTTGTGCAAGAAGGATGTAATCACCTACGGGCCTCAGATCTGGGAGAACAACTTAAGCTTGTTTTAGTTTATGTCAAAAGACCAATGGGGCAGCAGTAAATGCTTACTCTAATACAGGAAGAGGATCATGCAAGAAAAAAAAATCATTTCAAATAAACCTCTCTGTCTTTTAAGTCTTGAGAAGATTTTTTTTTTTCCATTTGTTTTTGTTTCGATCTCGTTTTGCTGCCATTTAAGTTAACAGAAAGGGAAATTTTAACAGAATTCAAAGCAGCTCATTTTTAAAGCAGGCAGAGAAAATATATTTTAGCCAGAACAACCAGAGAGGTTTGATGTGATTGTAATTTACCCACATGGGCAAAATAGAGAAGTGAGATAAAAAGTCAAACGAGGAAAAAGTAGACTTATTTTTAAAGGTGTTGTTTTAATTGATTTCTACATACATCTCCACAAGTGCAGTGCAAACAAATGGGTACTCTACCATCCCTTCTCCCACCATCACTTTGAGTTTTTGTGTCATCTGAAAACTGTTACTGTCACTTAATCAGTTCAGTGGAATTGAATTGGAAACGACACCTCACAAAACATTCAAAAATATAGACTTCACCTGACCTAAATGTTCTATAATCTAGGGCCAAATCTTTATAAATCCCCTAGCTTTGCAACTCCCTCTGATTCCACCAGGGCTCAGGAGCTCTCAAGAGTCAGCACTATTCAGCTGGATCATTCTTGGAATGAAGTCAGTGGGAATTCTGCCAATGATCACATTAGTTGAAGGCACAAACCATAATTCAGAGGACTGGGATGTCAGAGCCAGCATTAAGCTTAGAAGGGAGAGAGAAACTCATGAAAAAGAAAACTTGGCAGCATGCCTAACTCTTCTGTTTGAGGTGGGACTTCAGCTCTTTGGGAGATAATAACCTGGAGCAAGGGGAAGACTGTAGGAACAAATCCATTTTGTGCTACTCCCATGAATATCTCCATTGACTTCAGTGGGAGTTACTTTTCTAAGTAAGGTGAGGATTCAGAGGTGAATGTTCCTACAAAGTACCACGCATGAACTGTAGACATTTACAAGCATTTCAGGACTAACACCCAGCCCGTTAAAACTAGCAAATTAGCCACTTGGGATTAACCTTGCAGTATGATATTCATTATTCACCAGCACAGCAAACCAACAGAGACTATGAAATCTGATATTCATTAAACCTCAGTACAGCATCTCTGTGGTGGCCTGACGTGCAGCCCTGTGTGTGTGCAGTTGTGTGTGTGGTTATGTACAAGTACTACAAAATATGATGGTAAGGGGGAGGGACATACATTTTATAAAGGACACTAATTCAGCACAAGCAGTGGCTGGCCTCACAGGGTTCTCCAGTAATGATGCCAAGTAACGTTTGTCTTCCAGGTCAGACAATTTTTTTAATCCTAAATCTACTCATGCAAAGACACAGCTTATAGCTTGCAGATGGCTCATTCTGCTGATCTGCCAGTATTCACACTCAGAGTGTGGAATTATATCACATGAGCTAGGGGATTGCTGTCTTTTTTCATGGCTTTGTTATTGCAGGAAAAAAAAAACCAACAACCCACAACACTAACACAGCTAACCAGAAAACAAGAAAAAGAAGGATACTGAATTCATATTTGTGGGGGAGATTCTTAAATTTAATTTAAGAAGACAGGAATAAAGGCAAACATGAGGTTCCCATCAAACACTATCTCTTACTCATATGTTTATCAAGGCAGCTAGAAACTGGGGATGCAATACATATTTTAAATAAAGGATGGACTAAAAGCAAGAGGAAGTTTCTATTTTTTCTTTCACTCTGGGGTTTACTCGCATTTTCTGCTGTTTTCTTTCCCCCTCTTACAATGTCAGTATTTAATAACAATTAATTGTTACTGTTATAAAGAGCCTCACATTCATTAATAAGATGAATAATGATAAATGAGTACGAAAGCTTAAATTTAATTCCAGATAAAAAGTAAGGTTGCATCTTTGCAAAGCAGGGGGATTATATTAATTCATTGAAAGTATTCAGAGATTGTACCAGTATCGCTCAGAAAGACTGACCTGTGTGATCTGTAGCCTGGGAAATAAAATAAATCTATTGACGCCAATGGAGCTTAAAAAATAAAGGTTTTTTTTCACACCTCCCTCCTCCCCTTGGAATATCATTTGGGTTGATAAAAGCTATTGGCATATTTATTATGTAGTCAGATGGTTTCATATGAAGATCTATTTAAAAAAAAAACTGAAGATCTAGATGTTTCACAACAATTCAAGGACAGGAGAAATATGGACCCACTGGAGAGAATCCAAAAAAGGGCCATGAAGATGATTAAGGGACTGGAGTATTCCTCCTATGAGGAAAGGCTGAGAGAGGACTGTTTAGCCTGGAGAAGAGAAGGCTTAGGGGAAATCTCATCAATATGTGAGCCCAGGCTCTTTTCAGTGGTGCACAGTGCTGGAAGGATAAGCAAAAGGCACAAACTGAAAAACGGAAGTGCTGTCTGAACATCCAGAAGCAATTCTAGGAGAATATTCTCAGAAGATATTCAGAAACCATCTGGATGTGGTCTTGGGCAACCTCCTGTAGATGGCCCTGCATGAGCAGGGAAGTTGGACCAGATGACCTCCAGAGGTCTGTTCTTACCTCAACCATTATGTGACGCATCATGTGAAAGGTGCCATTAACCAACAATGAATGGTTGGGTGAGGAAAGTGAAATGAGTTGAATCACAGTATTTTTCCCTCTTTCCTCCATTCACTCAACAAACTTAAAAATCAAACTACTCTACTCTCAGCATAATTATAATCTGATACCATTCCTGGTTCAGTTTTTCTTCTCTCAAGAATACTAAAATGATTGGCAAGAGAGGTGTGCCTGTCCAGACAAAAAAAGATAATGAAAAGGCTTTTGAATTCATCATATGATAAAAGCCCAGAAAACAATTAAAAGTTTTGGTACAGAATATTAAGCTAAGAGAAAAAGTGAACTATGAGGGCTGTTCCAAAAGTACTGCCTCCTATTTTATGATGTTGGCCCACAACATCAAGAGGGGAATGTTGGTGGTATGGCAGTAGAGACTGAACTTTCCTGTCAGTATTCCATTGCTGTGTGACAGATGGTAGCAGAGGGGCAGTTTGACAAAATGGCATCTGACATGAAAGTGTGTATGAAGCAAAGATGTGCCATTGAATTCCTCCATGTAGAAAAAATAGCACCCACTGACATTCATTGATGCTTGCTGAACGTTTCTGGAGACCAAACAGTGGATGTGAGCACAGTGAGGTGGTGGGTGATGTGTTTCAGCAGTGGTGACAGTGGCAGTGAGTCAGCTCTGCTGGTGCAGGCTTTTCAAAGCCCAGCATGCAAGCTTTGATTGAAAATGCATAGTTAGCAGTGGTGACTATGTTGAAAAAAAGTCAAATACACAAAGTATTTTTCTAATACTACTTTCTTAAAGATCTATGTCTGCTGTTTTTATAGTCTTCCTGAGAGATTTTGAATGAGGAGAAGCTGGTAACACCCATGCTTGTTAAATCTTGTTATAAGACTGTCTACTATATGAAAGTATTCCAGAGCTTCTGTTCTACAAGAGGAAAATTAAGCTACACAATATACAAGGACAAACTATCTTTGAGAGCATTTTGATACAGCCTCTGTCTAGGACAGAAACCAGCAACAACAGTCCAATCTTTTTCAAATCTCATAAAAATTCAGTACACAGTTTAAGAGAGTATTGTGTCTCTTTTTTTTTCCCCCTACTTTTATCTATGCCAGGTTACCAATCCCTAAAGAGGATAATAGTTTCTACAGCGCTCCTTTGGGAGACTTCAGCTAGGTGTGGCCTAATTGTGAGATGTGCCGCCACATGAAAGCTTCTGCAGGGCAAGGAACAGAGATTATGTTCACATTTAAATCATTCCATGGTAGGCAAAACAGCAGGATTTGTAGCCCGTAATGTTTGCAGCACCCTTCCAAATAGGGCTTAAGCGACACAGTCAAGTTGGGATATGCAGAATGAGGGAAATGCATCAAACAATCCAGGTGGAAAATCATGTCAAAACATCCTTAACTCCAGTTATGAAAAAACTCTTAAAATGTTTCAGAAACCCACAGAGAGAGTAAGGATCTGGCAGATCGATGGGAAAAAAAAAAATCAATGATGGGAACAGAGCAGGCTGTAGCTCTTGTTACTGTCACTGACTCATGACCCTCTTTGCCCATCAAGTATAAAAAGAACACTATTAATTTACAGGGTGGGGGTTGTGAACCCTAATTTGTTAACATTTTAAAAAGAATTGTGAGATCCTGAGATGAAGGGGCCAAATTTAATGCTCATTGTTTAGGCTTTAGGCTGCTTGTGCTCAGACAGAACTCCCACTGAGGCTGGGAGCTGAACAACAATTCCATAAGTTTGTCCATTTTTTCCTAGGAAAATGAGACAGTTGCAAAGTACAGTTTGCTCACTGCATTCATTCAGTACTCTGGAGATACAGCGTTATGGCTAGTTGCACATCTCAGCCTCTTCAGCAACACTGCAAAGGCTTTGAATTCTTACAAGGCTGCGTTGTCCAAGTAAGACAAAGCTGCTGGCAAAAGTAATAAGCCAGCACTCCATACCTGATTAAACAGCACTGTTTTTCAGTCCAGTGCCAGGCCAAGTTCTCTAGTCAATGTAGACACACAGTATCTGAGAGCTATATAAACTGCGGGTTTTACAACTACAGCAGTGAGCAACTTGCTTTGTAGAACGTACGCCCCAAACTCTTTTTAGCTCAGCAATTTTCAGGATCCAGCCTTCTCTCCCCACAAAAAAACAAACAAAAAACAAAAAACAAAAAAAAAAAAAAAAAAAAAAAAAACCCTTCCACAAATCCCAAAGGTGCTGGAATGTAAATAAGGTAAACTGAGCCCTTAAATCATCTGCACATGCATACACTACCTACAGCATTTTTGGTTGCTAACTGTAAGCAGCTGCCAATTTCCCCCTAATGCTCAGACGACTTGCTAACTGATCTGCAAGTCCCAAAAGTGTGTTATCTTTAATGTGCCTCTAATTTTGCTAAGAGCCTATTTATAGTGTCTTTTATTTACTTATTTACCTTACAACTAATTAAAGCTATCATTTTTTATTTTTTTTTTAAGTAGACAAAGAAAGGCGTGTGTGTGTGGGCACGTGTCCTTGGTGAGAGGAAGAAAACCCAATCTGTTCACTTAACAGGATGGATGTTACAAAAGTTCTGTTTTGCATGGAAAAGCAGTGCATGAGTAAAAGCTCCAAACCTAGCATTATTATCTCTAATTACAATTGGCAATATGTGGCAATCATAATTATTCATTTATGCAAAATAGCTTACAGTGTGCCTCATTTTTTATTCCCTGTTAAAAGATGGCTCGACAAAAGAAGAAAAAAAAGATTATAGTGCTGAACATAATTGTGCTAAATGCTCAGTCATTTTGTTTAAAAAATACTACAGAACTAAACTGCTATTTCTGCAGAGACAGAAAATAATTTAACAAAGATATATAGTATACTCTGCAGGTGGCAATCCATCCAGAAAACATTTCCCTGAAAAAGAGAGATATTTCACAACTAAATTGAAGAGCATATTTTTTGCTATTTCTGCCTTTCTTTAAACAAAAAAAAAAAAATAAAAAAAAAAAGAAAAAACTGTCCCTGTTTTAATCTAGCATATGCTTCCCCTGTTAGTAAAAAACTAATTTGCAAATATTCAGAGGAAAGACCATGACCATAATAACTCACTATGGTTCTACAATATGACACCCTTATTTCAACTGTACCACGGTACACTAAGGCAACAGAAGAAAATCAAGTGCAGTTCATGCTGCTCACATAGGAGGTAATCTCTATTTATACATGTATTTTGGAATATCCCTCCAATTCAGGCCTGCGGAACTATGTCTGTAAAAAGGCACAGTCCATTAAAGATGTGAGTCATTCTCCTATCAGGTGCTGAGGTTGGGCACTGCACAAGATCACCTACCCAACAAAGACTCAAATTCAGACATCAAGAATCCAGAAAATCATAGAATCACAGTATGCCTTGAGTTGGAAGAGAACTTAAAGATCATCCATTTCCAAGCCCATGCTGTGGCCAGAGTTGCCACCCATAAGATCAGGATGCACAGGGAAACAATACTGATAAGTCTGTTTTGAAAAAAAATTGAAAGATACTCCAAAACCTGGATGAAATACATGAAGAGGCTTCAATTCTGACATGTTTCACCAGATGACTGATCTTTACTCTTGGCTCCAGTCTCAAACTGATGGAACAATCCTCCCCCCATCACCCTTATTCCAGTCTAAAAGCAAAACTGAAGGCAATGGAACAACTTCTGTGGAAGGGATAGCTCACAGAACTAAGGGTTTCCTAGACGGATAGGCATTAAATAACTTTTTCAAAGTGTCTTAGATTTGTAAAAATGTAGATGACTAAAATCAAATAGGAAGCAGATTTTTTTTTTCCCTGCTGATGGTGTTGATTAGAGCAGAGGAAATGGAGATCACCATTGGAATGCATGGGAAAAGCCAAGCTTCCAGAATAGTATGATAAGTTGCACTATGTATTTAAAAAAATAAAATAAAATCAAAATGGTCAGCTTCATGCAGTGGTTGAGACAGTGGAATTTGTCTCCTAAATTAGTAAATGATGGCAGAAAATGATGAAATTATGGCTGATCAGTGTACACAGAAACTTTACATAAAGGAAACAAAATGTAAGTCTGGAGAAAACAAAACACGGCATTGCCATTACTTTCCACTTTGCTTTTACCATCAGACACAATAAACGATTAACACACGAGTTTGTCTCTCTTTTTCTCTTGAGAGCACATGTTTGGGTTGCAGAAGAGATTAACTAGGCCCAGCAGTGATTTCTTACTGTAATTAAATCATTATGTCCTGATCTTTCACCACTGAAACACTTCTACCCTTCATACAGCATCAGGAGAAAGATCCTGTTTCCATTAAAGTCAATGGCAAAATTCCTCTGTTTTTTTAACAGGGAAATAGAATCGC
>PPHD01025067.1:0-11896 GCA_002909625.1 Bambusicola thoracicus
ATGCAATACAATATAATATAATATAACATAATATAATATAATATAATATAGTAAATATTTATTATATTTTAAATATGTAATAATATAATATAATATAGTAAATATTTTAAATATATTAAGTATATTAAATAACAACCCAGATGACCTTGTAATGCATACTTGAATATATGTTTCAAATTTACTGCTTACTGATAACTCATACCTCTTTAACCAACCTGATATAGTTTGCCTGGGATAAAATAGCTATGGTACTTTTGATCTATTTTTCACTTCAGGTGTATTCTAGTCTGTAATTTTGACTGTTGTGTTCTGAATATTCTGCACAGGGGTAGGGCTTATTCTCCTATAGAAGACAGCAGCCCTTGGCTTGGACAGGTACACTCTTTTTTGAGTAAAGAAATGACAGGATGGCTGGGCCCAGAGAGTGGTGGTAAATGGAGTTAAATCTGGCTGGTGACCAGACATGAGTGATATTGCTCAGGGCTGGATGCTGTGGCCTGTCCTGTTTAATATCTTTATTAATGACCTGGATGAGGGGATTGATAAAACCCTCAGAATGTTTGCAAATGACACCAAGCTTGGAGGAAGTGTCAATCTGCATTGGGGTAGGAAGGCCCTTCAGAAGGATCTGGAGAGGCTGGATAGCTGGGTTGAGGACAATAGGATAAAGTTTAACTAGACCAAATGCAGAGTCCTACACTTTGATCGCAACAATCACAGACAATGCTACAGGCTTGGGGCAGAGTGGTTGGAAGACTGAGTGGAAGAAATGGATCTGTGGGTGTTGATTGACATGAGCCTTCAGTGTGCCCAGATGTCCAAGTAGTCCAATGGCATCCTGGCTTGTATAAGGAATAGTGTTGCCAGCAGGAACAAAGAAGTGATCATCCCTCTGTACTTGGCAATGCTGAGGCTGCACCTCAAGTATTGTGTTCAGTTTTAGGCCCCTCACTACAAGAAAGACATCAAGGCCCTGAGAAGGGCAATGAAGCTGGTGAGGGGTCTGGAATTCAAGTCTTATGGGGGGCAGATGAAGGAGGTAGTATTGATAAGTCTGGAGAGGTGGAGGCTCAGGGGAGACCTTATCGCACTCTACAACTACCTGAACTGAGATTGTGGCAAAGTTGGGGTTGACCTCTACTCCTGTGTAACTAGTGATAGGACTAGAGGGAACAGCTTCAAGTTGCACCAGAGGAGGTTCAGCTTGGGTGTTAGGAAAAATTTCTTCTCTGAAAGAGTGATCCGGTGCTGGAGTGGGCTACCCAGGGAAGTGGTTAAGTCACCATCCCTTGAAGTGTTCAAGAAATGTTTATATGCTGCACTAAGGGACATGGTTCAGTGGGATAAAATTGGTGGCAGATGGATGGTGGGTTTGGTTGATCTTGTAGGTCGTTTTCAACCTTCGAGTTTCTATGATTCTAATCCTATGGTGTGTGAGAGAGATAGTGCTGAGTTTTTCCTGGATCTCAGTAATCAAGGCTTGACAACAAATTACTTAACAAAATATATACTTTAATGAGATTAAAAAGAGGAATGTGGATAGTAAGCTTTATATCCCTTCAGATTCCGGGAACCCTGCATACATGTAGCCTTGGATAATAGACACTAGATTCATTTAAACCACAGCTTGCTGAACAGATCTAATCCAGGAAGAATTCTTTCGTTTTGGTCTCTTGAACTGTCATAGCATTATAGCATTTTCTTACAGGAAAACAACTCTATTTATTATGTATATTGCCAAATACAGAGAATGTTCACAGGAGAACTTCCTGCTGCAGTGTTTCATCAGGTTCTGTAATCGCCAGTACGAAACAAAGGAGACTAAGTTCATCCTGTTATCAATGTACGCCACACAATGCAGGCCTGAAGATAATGTTATATGTTCAGCAAAGTGCTTAGGAAGGCGAGAGAGTTTAAGATTGTCATAATTGGCTGTTACGCTAGTTTGTCTTGATGCTAGCTTAAATTGCTTGCACAGATGAAATTCAGTTTTCCCGAATGTTAACTTATGTTCACTTTATGGCAGGTGTTTGAAAAATTCTCTCTTTTGTTTTGGTTTCAAATTTATGAAGTTAAATTTTATTGTGATAACAGATACCACAATTTTTCCTCATATTTTACGGGGATCCAAAGTGAACAACCCACGTTTGTAAATTCAGCTCTGTGCCTAAGTCTGTTTGTGAAGAGGAGTCTTAGATAAACAAAAATTGAATTATGAGAATGAATACTATAAAGTAAATCACATAAAGCACCTCTCCCATGAAGACAGGCTGAAGGAATTGGGCTGAAGGAACTGGGCTTGTTCTGCTTGGAAAAGAGAAGGATGTGGGGAGACCTTAGTGCGGCCTTCCAATACTTAAAGTGAGTTTATAAACATGAGGAAAATCAACTTTTTACACGGGTGGATAGTAATAGGACAAGGGGGAATGGTTTTAAACTACAGAAAGGGAGATTTAGATTAGATATAGATTTAGTAAGGGTGAAATTATTTACTGAGATAGTGGTTAGGTGCTGGAACAGGTTGCCTAGAGAGGTTGTGGATGCCCCATCCCTGGAGATGTTTACGGTCAGCTTGGATGGAGCTCTGGGCAATCTTATCTTATACCTGATCTAGTGGCTGGCAGCTATGCTTGTAGCATAGTGATTGGAACTTGATGATCCTTGAGGC
Organism: Bambusicola thoracicus; assembly: GCA_002909625.1. NCBI lineage: Eukaryota > Metazoa > Chordata > Aves > Galliformes > Phasianidae > Bambusicola > Bambusicola thoracicus. The sequence goes on from PPHD01025067.1 coordinate 2,669, forward strand.
CTCTTCCAACCCAAACTCTTCCATGACTATGGAAGTTCCAGTGAAGAAAGATTTTCTTTACTTTTTCAGACTGAAATCCTGCCATTAAAGATGCTTTCTTTTTCATGAACTTTTTGATGATGTTTCTTTTTGATGGGTGCTATATGGTTGCTCCTGGCTTAGGGTACTGCAAATAATTCCATTTTTACTTATCTTTCCATACAGCAGTTCAAGAACATTGTTAAGTCATCTAGGATAGCTGCAAAGCATCTTGGCAAACTTCTCTAAATTTCTGTGTGTTTCTTTTTTATGTTGTTTTTCTAAACTTTTCAGACAAATTCAATCTTGAAAGGCATTACTCTTACTCTCCTGGGAAATCTAGTGTTTTAAAAAGGAGATATCACATTGATGACATAAATAGCTGGGGCAGAATAGGCTGCATCTGATTATCAAGATTGAATGATAGCATTATCTAGGTGACATAAAATGCCTGGATCCAAAGATAGTTCTACTGCCAGTACAAAATGTTATACATTTTGTTGATATGTTATTATACCTTTTTGTAAGAATGTTAATCATGAGGGTAACACAATGTGTAACTAATCTGTTATTTTTTGGCTCCTATTTTTCCTTGTTACATATAATCTGTTCAGCATAGTTCTGGATGTGGAAAATAGTTTATTTGGTAATAAATTAATTACCTTCCCTACTAAAGGAAATACATAGCAGTGCATCCAGAGCCTTGCTGAAATCTTGAACTATTTGTTCAGAAAAAATTAACTCAATGCAGAAGAATACTGATTGAAGCAGAACTGCTGCTTTTGCACAATTCATTACATCTGTTTCTTTTTTCTTCTGTCAGAGGCTTGAATTTGTAATGACTTCAGTGATATCACACCTGAATTACAGTGTGGTGTGATAAATCATGTCATCATCAGCACACTGTGCCATTTTTGAAAGGTTACCTTGTAGGCTTTGAAGTTGTGCCACTTATGAAGTCCAAACAGCTTTCTAAAGAAAAGTCTTCCTGTGAGGATTTTGTAGTCTGGAAACAAGCATGCTGTCTGGCCATACCTTGCGTTATTTGATCTTCTTAGTACTATACTGCAGATGCCTAGATTATAGCCCAACTTATGCGAACTGAGTCAATGTATGGAATCATTCTCATATAATCACTATTTGCAGAGATAGAAATGCTAATCTTGAGAGATACTTTGGGAAGTAACTGAGGTTAACCTCTGTTTTCTGTCGATTTTTACTAAAAGTGGAGTATAATGAATAATGCAAATGCATAACCAGGATGCCATCTTAGATCCCATAGGCTTATATACATGCCAGATTCCTGCCACCCACAGATGGCACCATTTTCCTGCTAGTTCTTGACTGTATCTCTCTGTTCCACAGACATGCTGAATACATTTTAGCAATTTAAGTGGTGCTATGTGGCTACATGACAGCACCCAAACTGTTTACCTTAATTTACTGGATGAAATATAGCAGCTATGGAATTATCATAGTAAAGTTTCAAAATCTAAGGAAATAAGAACATTCAAGCAGTGACAGGTAATATTCTAAAGTTTCACAGCATCCATTTGGTTTGAAAAAGTCTACTGAAGTTTGAATATGCTGACAAATGTTATCTCAGCCCTGTAAGGCAGAAGAGCAGGATGGAAATCTCTGTGCAGTCTCCTCTAAAATGGTTTAACATATCAAACATAGCTTGACTGTTGTCAACATGGCTCATTTATTTATTCATTCATTTATGTATTAACTAAAAGCCCTCTACTGACAATCTCACTTTCCTCTTCCTGCTCTTATTGGAAGCAGAAACAATGTTAGTCTCTCCAAACAGCCAGAGGCTGCACTTTATCTAGTTTCCTTTATGTGTTCTTTGCGTGCTTTTTTTTATTTCTTTCTTCATTTACTTTTTTGTTATATTTTATTTTTAAATTGTTTGACCCATTGAACCCTTGAGTAACAGTCATTGTCAGCTATCATGCATTTTGCCAGTGGAAATTTGTCTCATGTCATTATGTCAAGATTGTCCTCCTTGAACCTATAAAACCATGATGCAAACATGAGATTTTTTTTAATCATCACACTGAATAAAGGAGCGCTGCAGTAGAAAAGGCACAGAGAGCCTTTGAACCAGTCTGATCCACTCAATGCTGCCCAATAAAGCCAAAAGTTTGGACACCCATGCATTAGTGCATCTTACTACTCTGAAACTATATATATATACTATATTTATATTATACACTTTAACTATGGATGAAACAAGACAGAATAATGTCAATCTGCCTTTCTTTTCAGATTGATTTTGTATTTATCTCCGATAGCCTAACATTTCAAAGCTTAAGAGTGAAGATGCATTAAAGTACACTGCATGTGCAGTAACAATAAATGCATTTTTTTTCTTCTATTCAATGCTTTTTAAATTATGCTATATCACAAAAATATAATGACAGAATTACAGAATAGTTCAGGTTGGTAGGGACCTCTGGAGGTCATCTAGTCTCATCTTCCTGATTAAGAACGTACACCTAGAGGTGCTTGCTCAGGAAAATATCCACACAACTTTAAATATCTTTGTAAAGGAAGACTCCACAAAATCTCTGAGTGACTGGTTCCATTACAGTTTCCTGCACAGTTTTATAATGCTTAGATGGGACCTCTAGAGTTTGAGTTTGTGCCAGTTGCCTCAGGTCCCAATACTAGGTGCCACTGCAAAAGTATGATTCTGTCCTCTTTGCACCCTGCTTTGGGGAATTTATGGACATTGATAAGATACCTCAGAACCAAAATAAGAGTCACTTTGTCTGTGGAAAATAGTTTAAAAGAAATTAGATATTCCATAATCAATCCCATAAAATATGTTAGGCCATCAGGATCTGAACTGACCTCATTTGCACTCTGTACTGCACATGTATTCTGGGCTACTAGAGTCTTAATATCAAAACACAGTCATGTGGCTGCAATGATAGTGAGTGAAATGGACATAGATTGCTCCAAAAATAATGTCTCTTCTTCATTTCAGTAGAAGTCATAACAGCTAAAATGAGCATAATAATAGTAATTGATAGAGTATTTTCTCAGCTACAAAACAGTAGTATTCAACATAGTCAACACATTTATCTATATGCATTTGCAAGCGATAAACAAGGGCTCTTTGTCACTGCTAAAATGCAGTATTCACTTTTTTACTGTGTTAACATCTATTGTTTGCTCTCCATAAATGTTCAGCAAGCGTCAGTGAATGCCAAGGGTGCAAATTTTTCCATTTGTAGGAATTCAATTACACAACTTTTCTTCATACACATGTGAGATGCTGTTTTGTCAGGCTGCCCCTCTGCTGACATCTGTTGCACAGCAACAAAATGTAACAGTCAGGGAGATTCAGTCTCTACTACCATGCTACCACCAACACCTGCCTCTGACTTTGTGAGTAAACATATTGAAATAGAAGGTGTTTCAGAGCAGCTCTTATATAATTGCAATTCATTTTAATTAGAATTAAAAAATATATATATTTAGCTGTATAATTTTATTGAATTGTAAAGTACTTAAATCTAGTAGAATAACTTATACTAAAATATAATTTCACGGTATATCAGAAAAATAAAAACAATTTGGAAAATCTTTCCTTCCTGTTCACAGTCACTCTGTAAATACATTATTGATTATTAGAGGCCTGAAGAACAAAATACTTCTGTTCACGTTATTTATATAACTGCAATTATTTTACTTTTTTTTAATGTGATTTTTTTTCCCTGTAGAAAGAACAGTAATTACAAGATACATAAATGGTTTATGTATCTCTATAGCTATTTTTTAAATATATTTTTATTCTTTCAAACCATGTAAAAATACTTTCAAGTGATATTATGCTGATAAGCAGTCACTAACTGATAATAAATCAAAATTCAGAGTTTTGATGCATTCAACTCTAAAGACTTTCAACTTTTAAGACATTAAATCATTCTGCAGATGTGTGACTAATTCTTAATAGAAGTTTGATGTGATGCAAGAACTTTCATCTATTATCTACAGATCACATAATACATTTATTCTTGTTTTTTTTCTTGAGTTGAATAAATCTCATGACTTTCAGCCAGTATTTTTAACTTTTTTTTTTACCTACTGTCCTGTTTTGAAAGAGAAATGAAAGAGAATGAACAAAGTTTTATGAAAGCTAGGAACTTGTAAACATATCTTACTTCGACTACTCTTCCACTGAATAATCTGCTATACAAAACATTATATTCTGTTTTCATAACTTGCAACCGAAATAATTTTATACTTCCATGAAAAAGTAGATTAGAAAGGGAGTGAATCACAGTGGTACATTTTAGACTTTAATGTAACTCTAGCCAACCATATCTTAAAGAGTCTGAACAGATTTTCATCATTTGGGATTGCCACAGACATCTCAGTGACTCTCAATATGAGAGAGATTGATAATAGCTTATTCATAAACAATTAATGCAACACTTCTTTATCAAGTAAAAATGAGCAAATACCAGACTTAACTCAATAAAAATGTTAATGTGAAATGCAAAAGGTAAAAATTGGATAACAATTTGATGTACACCATTATTTATTTGAGAAATTGGAGGTAGCATAGGGTGATTTGCTTTCAGGTGATCCTGTCACCTCACATCTTAATAATCTCACCACCTTGTAATTTAATTTGACCTGCATAGGAAGTAGATATAAAAAATCAAAATAAAAGAATTAATGTGTTCATTCAAAGAATGGCTTCAAAAAAGTGTAAGGAAATGGAAAATAGATTCTGAAGGTCAAATTATTCCACAGAATAACTCTACTGATGCCAATGGAATTATTATGAGTATACTTACGCTTTCCTGTCACAGGTGCTATCAGGAAAAGAGATGAACAGTTTTACAGAGTTCCTGAATAAGTTTCATCACATCTCTCCCATCTATTCTGTCCCATATTAATTCACCATCTTCTTTTGCTGGAAATTGCATGAAAATCAACTTAAACTACCATCATGTTTCCTGAAACACATTTGCCAGCAGTATTTTTGAATGAAACATTTCCTACCTAAAGAAATAGTTGGTTAAGTTGTTCATATTTAAACAAGAACTCAAGAGACAGAACTAGAACACATCTTTTTTTTCCAGATTGTATAACCTGGAACAGACAGTTATAATCTGAGAATATTGAATAGTCAAGAAACTTCATCTGTATCCCATGGCATCGGCATGCCTTCGCATCTATATCTGTATCTATTCAAAACACCTCTGATACAATTATTTTGAAAGGTTTGAATAGTGGAATTTGAAGCATTAACTAGTATTGGTAAAAGCAAAGCTTGGGGAAAGATGATTTTCATTTTAAAACATTTCTGAAGAGCTTAGCATAGTTTACCAGCTCTGTAAATAATTACACATTGTGATTAAATACAGGATATGGCAAAATAGAAACTCTGGTAGAAGTGAGTGCATTCCTCTCACTTGTTTGTTTGTTTGTTTCAGTATATAATACAAAAAGGTACTTGCTGAAACAGCTTTCCCCAGATTGCTTGGTGCTTTTGTAGAAAAACTATGTATTGTCTAGAAGACCCCACAGTTTTCCATTGACGTTGTCTATATTTATTCCAAATGACCCAATATGAGATGTTTACTATTTTCTCTTACTTCTTTGACTATACTTGAGTATTCTGATTTTCTGCTAGAAGCAACTTATATATTCTGACAAATAATGCAGAAATATTTTCTTTCTGTACATATCTGTGAACCAGTTGTGAATATCTGTTCATATTTAGTAAATTCTTCCCCAACATATATTTTTTCTCTTACCCAGAAAGAAAACTGCTTTTACATTGGAACTGATGTCATGGTTTTATGATTTTTGGTTATCAGTATTCCACATCATAACATCATGCAGTGTACTGGGAGCTAATGCTTCAGTTCTGGGTACCTGAAGAGAAGAACTATGTTCCCCAAGAAAGTAACCACAAAAATCCAACACATAGTAATAAATAAAATGTGAAAATAAGAATAATTTTCTCAGAGAAGAAAAATAATGCCATAAGAAGTGAACTATTATTTCAAAATAAATCTGTGAAGCGAAATGCAAGGCAAAGACAAATAGTAAATGCAGTTATTTTATATATGCAATAGAACTAGTTCTAAAAATTCATTGAAAATTGTCTGTTCAGTTACACTTGCAGTACTGCACACCAAAATACCCTGTATCTAATCATCACTTGCACAATTAGGTAGTATGCCTATGTATTTGTATTTATGCAATTGCATAATAGTGTGGCTGAAAATCCATGCTTTAAAGAGAGTATAGCATAGCCACAAGACAGTACTTAGTCAACTGGAAAAAATAGTCAGCTTGGTTCCTCTTAAGGAAGAGTAAAGACAATCCAAAAGAAAATATAAGAACTACTACTAAGTAGTGGTTAAATATACAGAAATTGAAGCACAAGAGTTAGCCACTACAGTCTTGAAAATGGAAGATTTTTCATTTATGGAGAAAATGTTTTAAAGGAGGAAGATGAGTAACAATGAGCCATGGTGAGTTGTGATTGACTTTAAAAGCTACGCAACAAATATTTTTTTGAATGCATGCAGCACTATGGAAATGTTATTATAAACATTCTATATTCATTTTCATTTTTTATTCTTTCTTAATAAGTTATAGTTAATTAATAATGAATGCTCCCTTGAGGCACAGCAAGAATTTAGCATGTATTATTTCAGGATGCCATCCCAGGATACCACGCTGAAGACGAAGAGTATAAATACATTTTTTTTTTTTTTTTTGGTAAACAGTACTGATGGACCACTATGTTCTACTGGTCACTCTACTGATTTGTCAGTGTGTAACTAGAATATCTCAGAAGTCACCGTTAGCATGAGAAGTCATAAGTTCTGTGAATCAGCCTTCATAATTTTTAATGATCTGTAGAATGAGCAAATTGCATAGCTTTGTGTTAAGGTAGTGATATCACTCAGCTAGACAAAAAATCAGAGGCCTCTGTGGAGTTGAAGATATTGCAGTGTCAAGTAGCTTTTAGTGATATGAGCTTGATGGTCATATTTAGGGACAAATGATGTGTTGCCCACCTTTCCCATGCATATCAGACTCATTTTTCAATAATGAGAAAAATCTGAAGAGAGAACCTTCAACAGAATGGTTTCGTTGACAGAAGCATGTGTTTTGTGCAGAGGAGGCTGGCACTCCTAGTTCAAGTACTATGTGGTCACTGCTGGTTATCTCACCCAATGGAGAGGGATAGTAAAATAAACTTATCAATCATATGGGAAGAATCAGTATCAATATAGGTGGAATTTTAAAGATATTATGAGTTAGAGGGATACCATCAGAATATTTTAGAGTATTAAAATAAATAGAAAATGGTAATGAAAGGATTATTTTCATAATAAGATGGCAAGGAAAGGATATGTTGCCATCCTCTTTTTAAACATCACTGGGGAAAGTGAATTAGGGAATGTAGCACATGTGAAGATCTATACAATGAGACAAGGCATTACAACATCTATCATATCGTATTTAACAGAATTATTAAAAATAATTTTGCAAATATTGAAAAAAGATATAAATTCAATGGACAACAATCTGCAGTTTTTTCGTTTTTCAGAGAACTCAGTAATAGATATGTTTCCTTCAAAAAGTAATTCAAAAAGATAGATAATTTGTCTATTACTTTCTCACATTTAACAAATTAATCTTCTGAAAACAAAAATGTATTTTACAGAAACTTGAGGATTTGTTCTGGTTTAGTGGCTTTCAGATGAAGAAAAAGAAAACAAAAATTCAAGTGAAAGTCATTGTTATACTGCAAAAACACCATTTCCAACTAGCTTTATGACAAATGAAGAAATCACTTGAAATTCAATTCTGAAGGTATGGAAAATAAATGAGATGAAGTGGCTTTGTTCATGTGTGAACTTTAAGTTTAGCTGCTAAATATTCATATATTTAACCTATACTAAATATTGAGAAATAGTGAATAAAGAAGGGAGTAACCACTTTTGAAGAGTGGCTAACTTTGTGCAAATTGAATACGTCCCTAGACATAGATTGACTACAGTAGGAATGTATATGCCTTTGACTCACATAGGTACCTGCACTTGAGAACTAAATTTATGTGTTTATGAATTGAGTAGAAATCTACTTTGGAATTTAATTGAGTTGGCTTTTGATTAATATGTACTTACCTTGTGGAACTAAAAATGTTGAAGGTAAATCTTCCACTCGTGGAGGCAGTCTGGTTTGGTTTTTAATTTTTCTTTGAATTCCTGCATTTAGAAGACTTAAATTTAATGACTGCCATTAACCATAAATGCTGAAGTAGTTAATCTGATGTTCAAACTATAAATATATCTAGCATTTGTGGGTTCTAGATGAACAATGTTCCTACCCCTTTGGTTCCCAGACCGTAGCTATAGAAGAATTTATTATGTTAGAAGCCAGATGTGTACTTCTCTTTTTTATCAATTAAATGAAAAACAGGTATATTTAAACAGTTATCTATCATCTATACACATAATTGTACAATATTATTATTTATACACATGTTCATACACAGACTTACATTGGAAATATCTGTTTTTTTCTTAATAGCTGATACAGAGCTCAATAAAGCAATTTGAAGTGTCAATTTAAATACTACAAAAATTCTTCTGATCAGTACAATTTTTAATGTATAAGCTGAAATGTAATCAAGACTAATTTAGATTTTAATTATTCAGTAAAGTAAGTCTGAAATAGATATTGTTTCCAAAAGTTGTATATTCAGTAATCTTCTTTTAGTCTGTTTAACAAAAGGAACAGGCACACTTATTACTATACTATCTAATCAAAGGTTACATTAAAAAAAAAATGTCATTGAATAACACAGGGTTTGCATAAGAGAAATATAGTAAAGTGAGAGACCATGAGTAAAAGGATGCTGTTCCTACGTCTGATGGCTTTTCTGTTTTATGTGTACGGCCGCAAAGAGATGTAACAAAAACCCTAAAGGGAGAAAATACCTGACTGTCTGTAACAGCTGTGTTTAGGAACAGAGTGTTTGGAAGGCAGCGTGTATTTTTCCCGTGGGTATGTTTCAGCTGTAATTTCATCAGAAGTTTCTTAGGGCTGCTTGCTTTATATTCTCAGAAATATTGAGATACAACTTGGGTTTTTTTTGTTTTTTGTTTTTTTTTATATTATTTTTTCTTTTTCTTTTCTTTTCTTTTCTTTTCT
>PPHD01025068.1:0-10396 GCA_002909625.1 Bambusicola thoracicus
TGCTGCTGAGAGGCAGCCGTGTGGGGTGAGGTGGTTGCAGGGTGCGTTTCTCTCAGTTCCTTCCAGCTCCGGGTTCAACTGGGAAGGCGCTTCATACACCTGAGGACTTATTTTTATTTTGTTCCCAAATACATCAAGAAAAGAGGCAAAGAATGTGTGTGCTTTGAATTAATGGGCAGTTCTTCTTCCCTGTTACTTTACACTTGCACCACTCACCGTGGGACTTCCATGCTCATGTTGTTTCTGTGCCCCAGACTGAGCACGGCCAGGCAGTGTAAAGCAGAGCGAGCTGTGCTGCTGGCTGAGCTCTCTCCCTGCTGTTCCTCCTGCTGTGAAGCTGGATGGAGAGCGCTGTCCCTTCAGCTTGCTGTGCCAGGGTCTGCAGGAAGGCGCTTTGGACCTCTTCATGACAACTGACAAGGCTGTGAAATGCTGCATGTTTTAACTGCTTTTTAACCCAGATTCGTTTCCACGCTCTCAGCTGCATCACACCATCAGTCAGGGGGTGAGGAGCTATGATTCAGGGCAGGGACTTCCCAGCTTCACTGGCGAGAAAACACAGAGCTCTCTGCTTTGCTGTTGCTGACCCCCATTGGTGGCCTGGGGGCTGTGGGCAGGGAATCCCTATCCTATGGATACCAAGAGACTGCTATGAAGGCTCAGGGAAATGCCTTGCCCAGCCCTTAGAGCTGGTGGGGCAGAGTGGCAGCCTTACTGCTTGCTACCAGTTTTGTTCTACGTTCAGGACATTTGTTCTCTGTCATTGCTGCCGTGCTCTGTGCTCACAGAACAGTCAGCCCACCACTTCCAGCAGCGTCCCAGCGAGCACAGAGTCAGCCCTCTATTATTACAGCTTTCCCTCTGTGATGAAGCCACAGCTTTTCTGCCTAATCATGCTGGAGTCCCTCGCCTCATCTGGCACCATGCTCTGACGTCCTGAAAGCAGTGAGAAACGTGCAAAGTCCCCCTGTGACTCAGGCAGCTGAGCCCTTGTCGCCCAGCACAGCGTGGAGGCACCGACCTGCGCAGGGAGCAGCTGCTTGTGCCCTGGGGTGAGGCCCTGGCTGGGCCCCAGCTCTTGGTCTGGTGCCTGCTGCCTCTATGGCTGCCCGCCTCGCCACTGCATGGCTTGTGAGCCTCCTGCCTTGCGGGGCTGTGTGATTGAAGGATCACTTTGGGGAGCAGTGCACTTCTCACGGTTTCTCTGTTAGGTGTGGAATTGAAAGGCACAGCTGTTCTATGGAAGTGAGCAGCCCCGGCGTACAAGCAATCCCTGGATGCAGGTGGAATTTGCTGACGCATCTTAACTGCATCTGGTTTCTCCCTGCTGTCTCTCCTCGACCTGAGTGGCCAAATGCAAACTCGGTATCTTGCAGTCTGCCCTGAGTAGGGGAGGAATTGCTCATTATCCCACACCCTTGGTTTTGCACCCAGAAGAGGACAGCTGTTCCACAGGCATTCCTGGAGGCAGCTGAGCTGTCTCTAAGCCTCATTATCCTTGCACACTTGCTTTCATGGCTGGCAGCATCCCCATCCTCTTCTCCTGGAACTCAAAGGTGGCCTGGTGTGTTTGTGTATGGTGTTGTGTGACCCTATGCTGAGTTTGGGGCTGCTTGTTTCCTGGAGCTCACCTGAATGAAGGTGGTTTCCGTGCTGTTGGAACATGAGTTTGCATCTTGTTGCTGGGCATACCAGCAGCTCAGGCATGCACAGTAAATCACTGCGTTTGATTCTGTTGAAAGCTTTTAATTTTCTTTGTGCTGAATAGCTCCTTATGAAATGAGTACTGGCTTTGAATCCTGTTTGTGTTGTATTGTTAACTCCCTTGTTCAGGCATTAACGGAACGCTGTAGAGCTTCAAGTGAGGGATGCGCTGTGACCTCAGATCTCCCTTAGAAAACAGCTTGGTCCTTTCTGAGCTTACATCACACATATCTGACTTTGTTTCCTTTCCACTCCTGTGACTTTTGGATGCGCGAGGCTGACAGCACGTTATCGGGTCAGCTCACAGCCCATGCATTTGCAAGCTCTTGTTATTTTAAGCGTGTCACCGCAGCTGAGTTTAAAATAACCTTCCTGCTTAAACTCACGTGTCGGAGGCTTGCTTCGTGCCTGGGCTCTTTGGGGCTCATCCTTTCTGCTGGGAGCCCAACCAGGGTAGGGCTGGAGAAGCTCTCCTCCACCGCTGCCTCTTGGTGGGGCACACGGGGCTGGGGCACGTGGAGGTCCCTGTGGTGTGTGAGTCGTCAGGGCTGTGGCCACGCTCCAGCTGACGTCCCGAGCAGGCTGTGCGGTAATAAAAGGTGCTAGCTGAATAACTGTGAGCAGGTGCAGCTCTCCAGTCACCATAATGGTGACAACCTTGGCCTCTTTATTTATTGTGTGTCAATAAGCCCAAGCCAAAATCCATTAATTACCAGTAATGATGTTTGGGTTGGGCTTCCAGCCCTGCCAGTTCACCCTGGGAGCGGAGCAGGGCTTTTCCCAGCTCATGTTTCCACAATAAACCTTCCAAATGTTGTTGGACTGCTGTTGTAAGTGCCAGCGGGGGCTGCTGCCCTTTGTCGTAGGGCTGGGCTGGCAGAACCGGTGGCTGCACCGAGCTGTGACCTTCTTGGGCAGACCCCTGCCAGAGGCACAGGTGAGCGAAATGGAAAGGGGAAACCACACTGGAGGTGCCCAGCAGTGATATGGTGGCTGCCTGGAGCCACGGGGCTGTGACAGCTGCTGTCCCGTGGTGCCCACTGCCTGGCACCTGAGAGCGCTTGCATCCCCTCTGCTTCTACTGGATGTTCATTAGATGCCCCACTGAGCTGTCTCTAAGGTCACCCAGAGTGGAGGACTTCTGAGGAGAGACTCAATGCCCATTGCTTGGGTGTTGTTCCTGGGCCCAGCAAGCCGCTTCCCTATCAGCTTGATGCATCTCCTTGTCCTGCAGCCTGCGTACCGCCGCGTGTAAGCCTCCAGTGCGCTCCAAATCCCTTGTTACAGCTCTATCAGGACAAACAACCTTTATTTTTATAGTGAGATGAGGCGGGCATAGCTGCAAAGCCTGGAGGGATGAAGCACAGGTGGCTCCCGCTGGGAAATCACGCGTGGCCAAGCTGCCAGCGAGCCACGGTGACCTCTCAGTAAGAGTCCCCTGCAGGCCAGGACACTGGGGGCACCTCCATTACCCTCTGGATGCTTTAATCATAGGAAAACAGATGTGAAATCCTGGTGCGCTGGGGTCGCTTTGGGGTCTGAGCATGCTTTGGCCAGGCGTGCGGGTGCCAAGCTCAGACACTTGTTTACTGGGGGAACTCGAGCCGAGCAGGTGGCAGCAGCTGAGCACAGCCTCTGTGCCCTGTGCTAATCGCCGTGAATGTCACAACACGGCCGGGCCGCCCGCTGCACACCGATCGGGTGACATGGCACGACCCAGTGCAGGAGGGCGCGTGCGGCTCCTGCTGGAGTGCTTCAGCGAGCAGTGGTGTGTCCGTGGGGCCAGAGTGATGCGGGCCCAGGTTAGCAGGATCCTGATGGTGCCCCTGCTGCCTTCTGAAGGTGGCATAGCTCACCCACAGCTCTGAGCGTGGAGCGGGGCTCAGCCTTTCTGTGCATCTTGACAGGGTAGCGGCTCCTGTAGGGTCCTATGCAGGATGTTTCCGTCTCATACAGCATCTGGTTGGGATGCCGTCGGCCTGATCTGAGCGTGTATGGGAGACTGGGAGCCTGTGCAGGGTAGGGGTGAGCCCATCCCAGCCCTTTGATGGACCTGAACTGCTCTTACGGTGCTGCAGAGCAGCGCTTCTGGCCTGGGAGCTACATTTCAAGTGCTGCAGCCCACGCTTGCTTTTCAGGTGACAAAGGAGTGTGTGCGTTGCAAGAAAATGAAGGGAGTGGGGGGATGGTTAATGCTCTGCTTACCTTTCACTACTTTTTTTGGGTGTGTTTTTCATTAAGCTTGAAAGCAGTTTCTTATCGCGGCTGTATCCAGGGGCCCTCCAGGCACGAGTTAAAACAAGACAAATATCTAGCACGTGCTCTGTTTTCTCTTTCTCTTCTCCCCAGGCGAAAGAATCGTACAGGTGCAGTGCAATCATTTGAGGAGGATTTAAGGCACCAGGAGCTGTGCAGCGTTCTGGTCTTCTGGCTGCTCCTTGCAAGAGACTTCTATGTAGGGCCACGATTAAGAAGAATGCATGCGTGGTGCAGGCAGTCTGTGCCTGAGCACGGGTGATGATTTTAGAAGAGCCCCCTGTTTTCTCTTTGCAGCCTTTTCACTCCTGAGCTGTTTCTGTAGTTACCAAAGCAAGAAACTTGTTCATTGGCCAAGTGAAGGCTGAGGTTCTCATTCAACTGTGTGACCTTGGGAGCAGGATCTTTAAGGAAAGGAGGAAAACAAGAAACATTTGAGGGTTGCTGTAGAGCCAAGAGAGCTGCCTCGCCTTGCCAGGCTGGCTGTGACAGCCAGGGAAAACTTGCTTTCACAAAGTCAAAGCTTTTGAGTGCACAGGACTTTTCCCAAGGCCCTTTAGAAGTTGTCCTTTGTGTCTTCTGGTGTCAAGTGAGATGCCAGCTCTTTCTTTGCTGTGGTCTGGCCCAGAGAGACCTCTGGGAAGCCTCGGCAGATGGAGGGACACGGGTTTTCATGCCACTCGGTGTCCTCCTGGCAGCAGAGCTGGGCCTGGCTCTTTGAGCCCAGCGGTGCAGAGACATCCTGCATGGGCCCAGCTTTGCTGTGGCAGAGCTGTGGGTAAGGAGGAAAGCAGATGCACTGTTCAAGTCACTGTTTCATGTCGTCATCTTGTTTCAGGCCAGTGAAAATGCTGCAGTAGATTACAGATTTGCTCTTGCCTCGTGCTATGGCTCTACATGGCCTCAGCAGGACCACAACGCAATGACCTGGGCCCCAGACAGGAGGAGAGCTTTGGCCTCAGGACAGAAGCTCTTCCAGCAGAGCGAGAACGACAGCGCCGATTGTGGTGCCTCACCCCTCAGCAGCAGGCAAAACCCATCTGGACTTTAGAGAGGCAGCATGTAAATGCCCACCAGGATCGCAGCCCACCACCCTCAGGGATCCCTTTGCAACACTCATGCTTCTTGTACCCTCCAGCACCGTGCCCATCGCATCCCAGTGAAAGCACCCAGCCCTGCCCGGAGCTGTGTGGGAGCACACTGCTCTATCAGCGCTCCTGCCTGAGAGCCAAACCTTACCGCTTTCCTTTCCGGAGCCCCCAGGACACCAGCTCTGCCCCGGGAAGTGCAATGTCTTCCTTGCTGATGGAGCCCTGTTTGCCACCTGCACTGCCTGAGGAGCACACAGGGTCTGGGCTGAAAGGCTCTGCCCTCAGCTTAGGCTCAGCTTGCCCTCAGCAGGCTTCCAGCTCCTGCAGACCAGCGCTCCACAGCAACTCCTTCCTACAGCCAAGCAGTGCTAAAGTGCCTTTGCTGCAGTCACCAGGAATAAAGAAGCTGAAGAACACCCCAAGTTTTCCCATCATCTCGTGGCCACTCTCCAGGGCTGATGGAGACTGCTTCCCCCGCAGCCCTGCAGTGCAAAGCAGTGACCGGGAACAAACCTCTGTCTCCTCGCTGACCCTCATGCCCAGCAGTGTGACCCTCAGGAATGAGCGATGCTCTTGGCCACTGGGGGACACTGAGAGGAAAGCGCACAGCTTGTGTGAGACAGAGCCCAAGATCAGCCTCACAGCAGCTGTGCAGCAACTGGTTGGACAGACTGCCACCTGCAGTGGCTTCGGACATGAAGTCAAAAGCTCTGGCCTTAGGAATGCAGGCGGCTTGTCCAACAGGGACAGATCAGGGCATCACATCATAGCACAACTCACTCCAGAGGAAACCATTGCTCCCCCGAACTTGGAGATGGGCAGCCATCTCCTTAATGGTAACTCAAGCCTTATAGGCACCGATGGTGCTGTTGTCTGCACTAAACGGATCAGTGTTCATCTCCTGGCCTCCCGTGCCAGCTCTCCCGACCGCACTTCCAACTGCCGGCTCACGAGCACACTGACCCTGCATGGCAGTGAGCAGGGAACCAGAGCAGAGCCTCCGCAGCTTGCTGCCATCTCTGAAGTGGCCACTCAGATGTCCAGCATCCAGCTGGAGAAAAAGGAGAAGTGTGCCCAAGCGGTGCTCCCAAAAAAGCCTGAGTGAGTAGAGCATGGGGGATGAACGAGGCTGTGGGGAGGTGGGGCTGGGCTGGCTTTCTTCTAGGTTTATGTTGGAAAAGGCTATACTATGGGCAGTGCAGGGGTGATTGCATCTGTGAACAAACCCACGTAAAACATCTTATTGCAGGAGGAACCTTTCTTCAATCCCAGGTCACACAGGCCCCCGGTGGCTCTGAGCCCTCTCAGCTCCTTTTTCAGCCACTGCATGGAAATGTGTGGCACTGCTTGGCAGGCTCTGCATGTGTTTTGGGTGAAGGTTGCTGTCAGGCCAGCTCCAGCAAAGCTTTCCCTGGGCAGAAGTGGGCATTCCTAAAGGAACTTGGAGGCAATGTAGGACAAGGAGAATGGAATTGTTTCTAAGTGTTTTGGGCTCAGAAAGTATTTACCACTGTCTAATGTGATGTGCTTTATCTCAGTGTTGCTGCTGGGGAGTTACTGCTGGAGCTGAGCCATCCCCAGGGTGATGTGGAGGAAGAACTTCCTGATGGCCTGGATGAGAACTGCAGTCTGGAGGAGGAAGAGGACAGTGAGTGCCCATTTCCCAGGGAGAGCTGAGCTCTGCCCCTTGGTGTGTGCAGGGGCTGTCTGGGAGTGAGGTGTGTGCGCACAGCAGGAGAGCTGTGACTGCACACTGTCTTACATTCACACTGTCACTTTGGGATGACCTAGAGATTGTGTGGCAGCCAAAATCAATCTAGCAGCAAGGAGTTGTGGAGGTTCCACTGGGGATTGGAGTAGGGTTTAGCACTATAACTTGTCCTGCTCCTGTCTGTGTGAAGGGCTGTTGGCTCCACTCCTGCCCCACTCTTCATACCAACCAGTTAGTGGGTGAAATGTGGGATCCAAGAATTTGAAGCAGCTGTGAATGGTCTGTCCACAGGACCATTTGTTTTCTCTCTTCCGTCCTGCAGGTGACTCGGATGCTTCCTCTGTCACTGGCATGTCATCTAATGGCTCTGTGGCTCTTGTATCCAGGTTAGTAGCTCTAAATAGTGCACTGCAGCTTGGCATCTTTGTCTTGGTGGCAGAAGAGAGCTGTAGCGTGTGAGGGAATGGAGTGAAGATGGCAGCCAGCTTCCCAACCAGAATGAGCTTCCTGAAGACCAAAGCTACAGACAGCAGCCTGTAGAGTGCTGAGGGTGCATCCACCACAGTGAAACAGGGGTCTTAATTTCACTGCCACGGGCAGTTGCTGGGTTAGGTTGATTGGATTACATCGTGATCTTGCAGTGTCATTGCTGTGCAGATGAAGCAGAGTGGAGGCATCCTGGGCCCAGAGACTGCAAACAGCTCGTGGGGTCTCACGTCTCAGCACTGCATCCTAGAAACAAGACCCACAGCGTGGGTTTTTCTTTAGCTTTTGGAAGGAGGTTTCTTTGGGGTGGTTTGGTCAGCCTGTGGTCACCTGAACCCTGCCTCTGACTCCTGGCAGACCTCTGTGGGATCTGTCCTTGCCCCCTCCCTGGCAGCATTCAAGGCCAGGCTGAATGGGCCTTTGAGCAACCTGGCCTAGTGGGAGGTGTCCCCGCCTATAGCAGGAGGTTGGAGCTAGATGATCTTAAGGGTCCCTTCCAACCCAAACCGTTCGATGATTCTATGTGTGATACACATGTGTAGCAATAGATGTGTTTATTAATACCGTGCTTTCTCTCAGACATCAGGGTTTGATGTGGTAAGAAGATGTATGTACATGCAATAAAACTCCACCTTTCTCCCTTAAAAAATGCCAAAGCCAAGAGGATTACAACAACTTAAAGGTGTCTGTGTTACAATCTCTAGCCCGTGTTCCTGTGGACCAGGCTATAGGGTTTGTTGTGTAACAAGCTCCCTGCAAAACACGGGAGGAGATAATGCTTGGCACGCTTACTTGTTGCCAGCTCCACCCCTTGTCTCTGCAGACTGGTTACTGGCTTTTACGCCCACTGCTTGTACCACATTACAGTGATGCAAATTCCTGATAGCAGGATCAAGACTCCTTCTGGAGCCATCTGATGTGTCGTGGACTAAAACCGGATTCGTGCCAAGGCATTACAATCGATATGATTTATTGCTGTTTAATACGCTTTTAATTACCAATTCTGGTATTGAAAAAAATGGCTGTATAAACACTTAGGAAACACCCCAGCTTCCCTCCAGCCTCCTCTCTTCCTTTCTCTGATCTCCAGCCCCACTGTTGCATTTTGCCTTCAGTGAGGCAAGGGGCAGTGCAGGAGACTCATCAGTGGCTCCATTTCGTCTGCTGTTTCCAGTTTCTTGCACTATTGATTCATTGTAGGTTCCTTGACAGTCAACGGTCCTTGTGGGGTCATAACCTCCTCCTCAGGACTCTCTTTTTGTTTCCTGCTTGGCAGGCAGTTTTTGCCCCTGTCTCCTGTCTGTGGCATTGTCCCCTTTTCACTGCATTTACTGCCCTCTAAATATATTTTTGCAGAGGCACCAGAAGCTCATTTCATTGCTTTGTGGCAATTACGGACAGTACAATCTGAGCATACATATGCGTTTATGGATGTTGAGATGTAAACCAATCTCTGTGTGACTGTGCACGTAGGTGCTCCCCATGCTGTTTTCACCTTTAACCAGCTGCCTCCTGCTTTGTCTCTCCTAGGAAATGCCACGAGTGCCTGGCCCAGCCCACTGAGGATCAGGAGAAAGTGCTCAAACCCGCTCTTGTCTGCAGTTTATTCCCTAACGTGCCTCCAACCATCTACTTCAGTACTCGAGATGAGAGAGGTGAGCTGGGATGTGTTGCCATGCCGTGTTCCAGCATCCTGGATCTCCTCTGGCCGTTGTGTCTTCTGTTGCATGCTAGTTCTGCAAAGAGGATTACATGCCCTACCTGCAGGTCCGGTGGCTGTGCAGCAGAACATAAGAAGTGCTGTATCTAATCAAGGTATTGCGTTGGGTTTCCTTTTGTCCTTAACTTTTTGTCTTCTTAGTGGAAAAGCTGCCTTGGGAGCAGAGGAAGCTGCTGCGATGGAAAATGTGCACGGTCACGCCGAATATCGTGAAGCAAACCATTAGCAGATCTCACTTCAGAGTCAGCAAAAGTAAGTTGTGGGAGGCTGGCATCATCTGATACGTCGTGTCCTCCCTCGCCTCTAGCTCGTGGGCGTGAGAAGGCAGACTGCCTGCGAAGAGCAGAACAGGAGCGATATAGGCTTGGCACTGCAGGATGCTGTGTTCCTGCTTCTGCCTGTTCAGCCTGCAATATCTGAACCTTTGGGGTCCAGGCAGAGCCCAGTTTCTCTCTTGGCTTGTCACTAGTATGAGCCACAGGGATGTATTCCTTGCCCATCTGGGGCAGTATGTGGGGCAGCAGAGCTGCACTTTGGCTTGCTTGAGCTGTGCCTCTAGGTGGTGCTGGCACTCTGAGGAGGCTAACGCTCTTCTGGTGCCTGCACCAGCACTGCTGCTCCTTGTCCCCATGTATTGAGGAAGAAACTGTCCTTCACTCTAACTGTAACTGGGGAATTCACTGAGTTGGGATCTTGGTACTGAAGAGACGTGTAGAGGAGGGCTGGGGACGCGCTGAGTGTTCACAGTTGTGATCTGTACTATGGCATGTGATCTCCTAATGGTATTAACAGTGCTCCTGTGTGTATCAGGAGACCTCTGCTCAGTTCATTTTGAGGCTATAATGAGACATGTAGGGCAGACCAAAGCATAGAATATCTCGCAATCCTACACATCCCTCTGCAGGGCAGAGCTGATTAGCTAACTGCTTCTCTCCTGCTGGAAAACAGGAAGGTAAGGGTGTTCGGGGATTAAATCTGTTTCGCTCACTCTCTCTCTGCCCAGATCCTTGCACCAGTCCTTCTTATGGGCATATGACTCCCCCCTGGTTAAATGGATCCCTCTCACAGCCCTTGGCTTGGCAGCNTCCTGCTGGAAAACAGGAAGGTAAGGGTGTTCGGGGATTAAATCTGTTTCGCTCACTCTCTCTCTGCCCAGATCCTTGCACCAGTCCTTCTTATGGGCATATGACTCCCCCCTGGTTAAATGGATCCCTCTCACAGCCCTTGGCTTGGCAGCTTTGTAGTGCCAGTGTGGCTGCTTTGTGCTCTTGCTGTGCACTATCCTTCCCACCTTTCCACTAGCCCCAGGAAAGGGGATGCTTTTGGGTTGAGAGGGTGTTGTGGATGGCAGGGCACTCAGTCACAGACTGTTGTTTTTCCTGTAGAAAGCAACGACTGGCTGGGTTGTTGGGGCCACCACATGAAGTC
>PPHD01025070.1:0-11895 GCA_002909625.1 Bambusicola thoracicus
TCACTGCTTGTCAGGACTACCTACTTCTAGCTGGTTGGCGTAAAAAAATTAATACAGAACAAATGACTGGAAATGGCTGCAAAATACCAAAATTGCTACCTTGCATTTTTTAAGTATTTTGTTTGTTTGTTTCAAAGGATGCTGTTTCTATGTTGTGATTATTGAAGTTCGCTTTGTAGTTGAAGACTGATGTCTATTTGATATTTTTAGCTATTTTTCTCTGCTGAGTTGGGAAGAGTGCCGTTAGGAGGAGAACAGGAGGACCACCTCACTGCACAGGGAGTGTCAGGGTGTGGATGGGCTGAGTGACACTGTGCATCCCATTCAGAGGACAGCAAATTAAGCTTTGGGGGCACCCTAGATAAAGGTTCTTGGGTCCTGGTGAAGCTTTGAAAGGTGTATCCAAGCCTTCAGGAGACAGACCAACAGATGTTTCATCTAGCTGCCACCTGCAGAACTCAAAGTGCTGTGGGTTTGACCTTGGAAGTGAAGTAAGTGGACTTTCTCCTTGTGGAAACTCAGAGTGATCTGCATGTTCCTGGGTAAATATATGCCATGCATGACATCTGTTTCAGATGGAAGATGCCATGTATAATTTTAGAAGATAATTCAGAAGTCATTGCAAAACATGAGCATTTAAAGCAGTGATTGCCAGGTGAAGGAAGAGACATGTATCATCTTGCTCTTTCCTCAGATAGGGGGATTTGCCCAGACATCTCAATGGGGATGAGTCTGGCCATTTGCCCTCACTGTGAAGAAGCAAGCCTATGGCTGCAGCACACCACGATGGTACCGGGGGAATGCTTCTTCATGGTCTAGGTGGCAAGGAGAAGTTAAGAGACTGTCTCAGCCCTTCCCACCTCCCTGCTATCTCACTCCCTATAAAGGCGTGCAGTCTCTGGAATCTTCAGGGACATGGAAAGGGCTGTGCAGGAGGAGCTCGTGTGAGTCTGTCTTCGTTGTGCTGTGTCTGCTGGGAGCAGTTGGTAGAGATGACTAGGAGAACATAGGGGCTCTTGGTGTGATTTGAACTGCTTCAGATCCTAGTGCAGACCAGCTCTCTAGATCTTACTCACTGATATCCTTATGGTTGATACGTCAACTGGAGATAAGCAAAATCTGTATGTTCTCTTCTCAGTTCTCATGCAAATGTTAAGGGACAATGTGTGGGGCAGGTACAGGGCCAGCCTTCCTCTGTCTGTATAGGCTCTTCTCTACCATATGATGGGAAATTATGTATTAAGTGCCAAAGAGGACTTGATTTTGGTATTTTGGATAATTGTAACTTCAGTATGAATATAGTTTGTCAGAGAGTTATGGAAATTGTTTTCAAATTAAAACTAAATCTGTGGATTTGTTTCAGCTGAGTAAGAAAACAAAGATTTTTCAGAAATTCAAATCGTTTAAACTTTTCAGTTTCAAAGAAATTATAATATTTGAGGAAAGAGAAGACAACATGAAAGAAATGTATGTAGAAAATTAGTAAAATGAAGTAAAAAATTTTATTTCAGGTAGAACAAGATATTGGAGTTGTGCAACACCCCTACCCCCAGTGATATCTATTTAATTTTATTTTATTAAACAATTACACAGGCAAATATGTTTGGGGCTAATATGAAACAACTGCACAAAGTGTTTTTCTGCAGCTGTTGAATTAGAAAGTTCTGGCTGCAGCTAACAGATCTGTAACACAGTCGTCTGGAGAAACTTACAGCCAGACAAGACTACTGACCCTAAGTTATTGTATGCATTTTTGGTCATCACCCAGATCTTAACTAAATGACTGTGTTTCCTATGTGCTATGTCAAATCCTGCTGTATAATGTTACATATCCTGATAGGTATCAGTCACAATTACTGTCTGGATTCAGGTAGATGTTACTATGTCACTTGGAACAAAAACAAAGAAAACAAAATCCTTTTCCTCTCTGAGAGAAGATTGCATCCTCTCAGCATGGGAAGTGAGTCTATCCTATGCTTCAGGACATTTGACTCTTTCATTTAGGGAGCCATCCAGGGCACAGTCTGCCACACTCAGGCAGTTTCAAATCTGTCAATGATTTCTGTGCTTCCTACTGGTATTAGATACAAAGACCAACATCTGTGGCTGGAAATCTCAGCTTTTCAGACAAAAGCACCATGCTGGACCTATTAGTTGGATGTTGCAAGGGAAAGGTTGACCTGTTAGTTACTAGACTGAGACTAAAATTACAAACCATAGGAAAAAAAAGTCTGCATTGCTGTGTGTCTTCTGCTTCACTTTTCATGAGATATGCAGGATTACAAAAGGTTCATACTGTACTCTCTCTTAAAATGTAACACATAATAGAATTCATACAAGAAATTGAATTAGAGACATCTCTGATGTCTGGGTTGGGTAATCCAACACTGGGGCTCTTCCAGTTTTGCTGCCTTTTCCCAGGCTCACATAGCCTTCCTGCCAGCTGCCAAGCCCCATGCTCCTTCTGGTCCCTGCTTCTACCTATGTGTCCAGATATTAATGTCCAGTGCTTCAAGGATTCCATTTAGGAGGACCTGCACTGTGTTTTATTGCTTGTGGAAAACTGACTGTGTCAATCAACAGACTCCAAGCTCTGAACTCCTTGGAATCATAGAATAATTAAGGTTGGAAAAGACCACTAAGATCATCTGGTCCAACCATCAACCCATCACCACCATGCCCACTAAACCACATCCCTCAGCACCACATCTCTCAGGCTGTAACTCAAGTACTGCGTTGAGTTTTGGGCCCCTCACTACAAGAAAGACACTGAGGTCATAGAACACATCCAGGGAAGGGCTGTGAACCTGTGAAGGGCCTGGAGCACACATCTCACAGGAAGCTGCTGAAGCAATGGGGATTGCTTAGTCAGGAGGAGGCTCAAGGGAGACCTTACCACTCTCTGCAGCCCCCTGAAAGGAAGTTGTGGTTAGGTGGAGGTTGACCTCCCAAGTAACAGCAGCAGGACAAGAGGCAGTGGCCTCAAGTTGTGCCAGGGGATGTTCAGGTTGTATACTAGGAAATACTGCCTCTACCAAGGTACAAGACCTTGCACTTGTATTTGTTAAACTTCATGGGGTTCTTCTGAGCTCACTGCTTGAGCCTATCTAGGTCTCTCTGGATGGCATCCCATCCTCTGGGCATATCGACCATATCCCATATCTTGATGTTGTTCACAATCTTGCTGAGGGTGCACTTGATCCCACTGTTGATGTCACCGATTAAGACATTAAAAAGTATTGGTCGCAGTACTGACCCCTGGGGGTCACCATTTGTCACTAATCTCCATCCAGACATAGAGCCATTGATCACCACTCTCTGGATTCCATCCTGTAGCCAGTTCTTCATCTGTTGAACAGTCCACCCATCAAGTCCTTATCTTTACAATTTGATGAGAAGGATGTTTTGGGGAACTGTATAAAAGGCCTTACTGAAGTTGAGGTAGATGACATCTGTGGCTCTTCCCTTGTCCATTGATGCAGTGACACCATTATTGAAGGCCACTACACTGATTAATCAGGATATGTACTTGGTGAAGCCACACTGGTTCTCCTGTATCATATCCCTGCCCTCTGTGTGCCTTAGAATAGCTTCAAGGAGGATGTGCTCCATGATCTGTCCTGGCACAGAGATGAGACTGACTGGTTGGTAGTTCCTGGGGTCATCATTGTAGTACTCAAGGACACTCGAGTTTTAGTAGGGAAATATCTGTGGTGGATGGTCAGCTGGACTAAATGATCTTGGAGGTCTTTTCCAAACGTAGTGATTCTATGATTCTACAATTTTGTGATTCCATAATCTACCCTTTTCTCGAAAACCTCTATGGACAATGACTAATTTCAACTTGAGAGCTCCAGAGTCTTCTAGGGAGCTCTGATGAACCAGGCCATCAGCTCTGTAAATCACAGTTTGCCCTTGTAGGCCAGTGGGAACTCTCTTGAAAATCAAGACACATATACACCTGCCAAAGTAGGAGCATCAGTATCCAGCCAGTTTGTGAACCACTGGCTGCTGTTCCTTTCCGAGATACTCTCTTGGACTCCAAATATGTTCTAATGTTTTTCTTCCTATATGCAAGTTAAAAATAAGTATTTCCCTATTGTTACCGCTAAGAACACTTTAAGACTCTTCTCTCTGCCAAAGATCTCTTAGATCAGCATCTGTAAAAGAGTTAACAAGGTCACTTTACACACTCTGATCATTAATTCTGTATCTGTCACAACCATAAATTGTGAAAACCGCTGCTTAAAATACTTCCAGGATTCCTGTGTGTTGCCCAAAAACTTTGTTGTATATGTAATAATCACACTGCTCAGTACAGAACAGCAATTCAGGCTGTGGTTTGAAAATGTCTGTCCCTACAGGCAGCATTTTGTGTGGGGCAGCCTCTGAAGTCATGTTCTACTGAAGCAATCTCTATTTATCTGAAATTTTCACCCTTTTTCTTTTGAACTGCCACATTGCATCGGTCTCCTTTTCATCATTTCTCAGCACTTCATGACTATTTCACAGGCACAGAGCATTACTGAAATTCAGCACATGGAATTTATTTTGAAGAGCCATCTGTAACTGAAGACTGTTTGGGACACAGACTCTTTCTCTTCAGAGACAATCCCTTATTTGTTCATACAGCGCCTTGCACACTGAAACTCCTGCTGGATACACCTCTAGCTCTAAAGAAAACATGCCTAGTGCCCTTCTCTGGCACAGATTCCCTGTTATTAAGCTCTATTACTCTCTAACAGAGAGTGGCTGCATCCAGACTGCCTGCTGAGAGTGGGCTGTGGTTTATGCTAACAGCAGGGCCTTCCCAGGAATTGTTTAGGGACGTATTACTTGTCACAGGCCAGAAGTGTGCCATGAACTGCTCTACAACTAAACAGTAGAGATTATGAATTTCTGATGTCCCTACTATGTTCCATGGGATTGCTTACTAGTGTAAACATGAACTTTTTATCTGTTACCACTAGGAAGAAGTTAATACTGAATGCTAACAGCCAAGATACCGGTACCCTTGCTTGCTTTGCAGTATATGTTACTTCATGAGCAGTAAACTAAATTTGTCAATCAACAGGACTAATTCTGACTCACAGCCCAGATTACTCATGGTTTTTATTGATAGACTATATGATAGAAAATGTATAACTGAGCCAGAACATAAAGAAATAAAAACAGGCTTATGCTGCACTCTTTACCTACGTGGCTGCAGGACAATACTCTTTCTTGCTTAGTCTCTTTGTGTTACTGTTTTCGTTGTGTTAATTGTACAACATGGACAGCAGAAGTAGAATAACATGTGCCCTGCCCTGAAGGTCAGTGCTTAGACCATGCCTTTGACCTGTGGGAGATGGAGAACTGAAATCCCTCAGGCTGACAAGGGTCTAGGACATCCATTCACAGGGGTGAACCTTTACAACTGAGCTGCTGTGCAAAAAGTTCTTCAGGTTCCTTTGTTATTACTTTGATTTTCAAAGATACTACTCTCACAAAGGGTCTTGATGCTTGAAAGCTTTCTCTGTATCACTTGGGTTAAGATCAAAGATGGATGAAACTTTTGTCTGCCTCCCCTTGTCCACACTGGAGCTCTTTCCTATCTGAGAGCTCAAGAAAACCTGTGGTTTAGCACCCAGGAGCCTTCAATTACCCTCGAGAGGTGTCTGATCTCATTCTTGTTTTTATTAGTAAGTCTAGGCGTCTGAGCTGTTCCACTGGGGCCAACTACTTACTTCTTAGACATCACAATGTGTAAGTCAAGCACCTGAAGATGGATGGTGTAGCTTAGGTGCGTCTTCAGCCTCTAACTTCTACAGACACAGGCTTCTGTTACATCTGCTGTAGAGCACTAACTTCTTCAAGTGGCCAAATACTCTAAAGAATTTATTTTGCTTGTGTTTTTATGCATATGAGTGATCATATGCTGTGTGCAAACCCTGGTCACACCTCTAAAATATATTGGCTTCCATGTCTTCATGCATGCCACCAGTAAGTGTGCCCTCACGCAAGCACCTAGTAAACTAACTGAACATACAGACAGTCACCAGGGTCTGCAAATTAAATGGAAATACAGTACTAAAAATCAAGATCATAAATGTTGCAGGCTAATTAATTTTGTAAAGGTGCATTAATAAAGAAGTGGCTTCTGTGTTAGAACATTCATCTGCCAGGGAACAGCCCACAAAGAATTACAGCAGATGATTTTTATCTCTTTCCCACTCCTTCTCATTCTACCAAAAAGGAGGATTCATGCAGGAAAGTGCTGACACACTCTTAATCAAATGTGTGTGAATTGCTCACATCAGTGTAATTTTATTATTCTGTTGCTGGGATACTTTAATAATAATACTAATAGCCACGATGATGCAAAATCTTATTAAGTCATTGAAAGGTAATGCTTTGTTTTTCTAGATTTATTTTTTAATTTCTTAAGGAAGCCTGTTAGTGCTACAAGAATAGACAGTACACACATTTTCTATAAATGAGCAGGGAAATTCATAACAAAATGTATTCCCGTGGTTGGTACAGTAAACAACTTGTGGTTCCAAAAAGGATCCAAGTGTGTTACATGAACATCACTGACTACTGGAGATATGGTGATAGATTGAAATCTAGCCTCCCCCTTTGGAGCTGGTTTTGGGAGTGTTCCTTCGCTTGCTTTTCTCTGACAGGGCTTGAATTTGGCAATAATTATTTAAACAAACAAACACAGAAAAATACCACCATTCAGGAATGGGACATCATGTAACTTTGGCTCCAAATGCATTGCCCAAAGCAATTTTGGATCAGTTGACTCCTGAGGTCTCTTCCCTGTTTCTGTTGTGATAAAGCAGCAGTGCTTCTGCTCGTGGTTCATGCAAGATTATGTTGTTTAATCTGTTTATTCATTTAAATTGACTTCTGTCTAGATATATAAAAGTTGTCTGAGACTATTTTTATCTCATTGACAGACAGCTTCATAATTATTTCCTGAGGCTTCCACTCAAATGCTGCCAGTTTTTCCCTCTAACAATTTAGGTGGACTGTTATAAATAACATTGAATGTCCATATGAAGTAAGTACAATGTGATATTGCTAATCCAGAAATAGAATCTCTTTGGAAATATGTAAGATTACTAGAGAGGTTCAGATGACTCTTAACTCTCCATTTGCAAGGAAAGTGCCAAAGACATAGGAGTCAATTAAGAAGGAACATTCTTCTCATTAGATCAGGCCTTGGTGCATTTAACAGTTTTCAGTTTCTTCTACAGAGGAGGGTTGATACGAAATGGCACTACAGAAATTTAAAGTGCGTAGAATTAGAAAACAAATAAACATGGAATCACAGAATATTCTGAGTTGGAAGGGACCCAGAAGGATCATTGAGTTCAACTCCTGGGTCCATACAGGACTACCTTAACTCAAACTCTATGTCTGAGAGTGTCCAACTCTTCTTGAACTCTGGCATTTTGGGGTCATGACCCTGTTCAGTGCCCACCACCCTCAGGTGAAGAACCTTTCCCTAACATTTACCTGAACCTCCCATGTAAGAACACAAAACTGAAATACAATGAAAAGGAATTTTTAACATTAGGTGGACAAAGGGAAGCTTTATTGTAGAACAGACTGCAGCTTTGATCAGATAAAGATCTGACCTTTCAGTTCTGGGGGGATAATTCAGTGGATCACTTTGTGGATGACCACATCAAACTGAGACTTTAAATAAAACCTGAAAAATTATAGCAAGAGACGTACTCAACCCAACAAGATTGTTTTGAATTTGCAAAACAAGCGAATTTGAGAACGTGGTGAATCTTCTCATCACTCGTAAGTTATTTGACACCCCAGACCAAATAAGAGAAAGCAAAATATCTCTAAAGAGTTCAGGAGCAGGAAAGCATGTGAATTTTGGCCCAGAGAAGACCAGTCCCAGGCATTCCTCATGCTGTGATGATCAGTTCACTACCATAAACTAAATACCCAGGGAAAGATACACAGAAGATATCACTTGACAAGATTTTGGATGGAGATGATGGCGATAGCAACTCCAGCTTGAATGAGCTTTTCACAGAGCTAATGGACTTCACTGAACCAGAAGAGATGAAGACTTCCTGCCCAAGGCAGTCCAGTTATTAACTTTACAGTAGATGCTGGTGAATGAGTTGTGATGTTGTTGAAAAGACGAGACATTGTGATGAAAAATAATGTTTATCTATATTGCAAGATATATTTGAATTTTATGTGTACGAAAAACAATAACCTGGAAATTGCAACACTTTTCAGACAGCACTGTGAAAATGAGTACTGGGCTAAAAGTATATCAAGCTCTTAGTTTGCTAAAAATGTTTTTTGGAAAAAGGGAGGACTAAAATCCTTCAGGATATGCCTAAGGACGTATTTCAGGGGATAGAGAATCTTTCCACAGGCTACAGAAGACAGAGGATTTACTATAAGGCTGCTTTCTTCTGCCCTAATACTAAAGGAGGAGACTGATAGAAAGATAGATATGTTTAGCAGTAAAGAGAATAAAGAAACTAATATAGTAGAAATGAAAACTAAAATCCTCTCCCTATGTGCAGACATGTAAGATGGGAAAATTTTGTACTGCAACCAAGACGAAATGTGAATGAATGTGGAAACACCATAGCTGATAACAAGGATTTTTTGTAGGTGAATGTTCCAATAGACAGAATTGGAAGAAAAAGAGCATGCACTTATTCTTTTGGAAAACAGCGTGTCTTCAGAACAATGTATACTGAAATGCCTTACCAGAAACTACAACATAATTTCCTCTCTATCCAGAGTGTTTACATTTATTTAGATGACATTTTGATTGGGGTAGTGAATTAGAAGTTCACAGTCAAAGGCTCCAGACTTCTGAAACTCTGAGCTGGAGTAAACTAATAAAAACATGTACCATGGAGTAGGAATTATATATTTACTTGGGAGAAGTCGAGAGGTAGGTTACAGCCAGCCAGGTTAGTACTAACTTGCCCATCCCAGCAAAGAAGGTGTAGAAGGATTTTTTACACATACATATGAATACAACCAAGCTCCTCAATTCACAGAATCACAGAATGGTGTAGGTTGAAAAGGATCTTAAGGATTGTCTAGTTCCAGCTCCTCTGCCATGGGAAGGGCTACCACCCACTAGATCAGGCTGCCCAGGGCCCCATCCAACCTCAGTCTAATGAGCACTTACTGCAACATTATCCAAAGGAGAAATTGAAGAATGATGTTTCCACATGCAGAACTTGTAGGCAATCCGTAATAGCTAAATAAAACAATCAATACCCTTCTTTAGGTCATCAGCAGTATACAGAAGATGTGTGTATATAATAGCATTTTACCCAGAACTGACTGTGTCTCCGGTAGCCTCACTCATTCTGGCCCCGCGCTAAATAGTTCTCCCACCTCTGACACTCTTCTCCCACTCTACCTCTTCTTGCTCCTTTCTTACTCACTCTGGTTCTTCTCCACATCTAATTTTGTGAGAATGTACTATAATTTATTTTAGAGATAGAACATCTTTTAGCTCTACTGGATCAAGTGCATGAGAGTGGTGGCTGAAAAGGCAACAGCTCTGAATTACTGCGGTAATGAGTCTGAGACAGAGCTGGTTTGGCAACCTCCAAAACAAGTATTTCAGAGCAATATGGTTAAAAAAAGGAGGTAACTGGCTGATAGAAATAGCAATTAGCTTCCAGAATTTCTGTTTGAGATTGAGATATTCTTAATGTTGGAGTCTAAAAGAAAAATTCCTTTTTTTTTTTTTTTTTTTTTTTGGCTCCAACCTCTAGAAATATTTTTCTTTTCGTGTTCCATTTTTTTATTTTTAAGTTCTTCCTTCTTCCTTGCTTGCTTTGTTTCCTTTGTTTTCTTTACCTTCTTTACAAAGCATAGGTTAAGTTTTGCATACTAACCCAAAGGGAGTATTTTTCTTTTCTGTATGCAGTCTCCAGAATATTTGCTGACTAGTCTCTAGAACATTTTGCTGACTACAGTCAGAGGTAGACATCATGCATGTCAATATGATTTTAAAAGTACCTTGTCTGCTCTCGAGTGAAGCGTAGGCTAGAATTGCCACATTGAAAGTTTAAGCTAAGGAAGTATAGTAAAAGCATAGATGATTAGCATACAGTGGCCAAGATAAATATATTCAGGCATCTGAGCAATGTATTGGAATCTCATTATGCCATCTAAGTACACCCTAAGAGATCCTGGCAAAATCACTCTTTAAGATGCACTTGTCCTGTGGTAACGTTGTGAAGCTCACAATCTAACAAGTGTTGTAAGATGTTTCCAGAACCTGGTATCTTTTCTGGTCATTTCAGTTGCCTATTTTTGTTTCCTTCTGAAATAAAGGGTTTCTGATTTTCTCATAGAACTTCTTGTGAAGACTTATTATGAAAATCTTACTCTTTTCCCACTGTTTTTATATATGAAGCAAACCACATGCTTAGGTGGAAGGAAAAAAGCAACAGTGTCTGCATAGAGTATCTTAACTTTAGGCACGCTTCATGCCTGCCTAAACATTCATGTCCTTCCGCCCCACTGCAGTATGTTTATCAGTATCTACTTATCTAAATCCTTCTTAAGTCACTGGGACTCTTGGTTGCTATTTTCCTGGATTTCCTCAGTATTTCAGTATTTAATTTGCAGCATTTATATAAATCCATTATTATACATAATTTTATTTGATTAATGATAAGTCTGCTAGGTGTTAACATTTAGCATTGCAGGAGGCAGGAGCTCTTAAAAAATCTACCTTTCATCTAGGTCAAATTAATCTGACATATGTATATAACACTTCAGAAAAAGCTGACTCTGTGGAAGTTATCTTATGCAACCCCAACATGCAATCTGCATGACAAATCATGACTTTCCAAATATTACCTTGAGCTGACAATGCTAGGGAGACATTATGTTCCAGAATAAATCTAGGTTACACTGGGATTAGGTAGAGACAGATCCATTCTCTTCAACTTGTCACGGTTATCATAACTTTACGCACTCTGTTGACTAAACATTCCTCATATTTACGCAATCAATCTCCTGTAAGTTTGTTGTGATTCATTATACACATCTTACTTTCCCTCCCACTTCATTGCTTAAACAGGTAGTGCTTGTCAAGGGCCTGATCCAGAGGGCATGAAGGTATTACTAAGATGCTGAGAATTTGAGGCCTCAAATGAGTGGGAGAAGAAAACATTGTCCAAGAAGAGCAGTGAGTGGTGTAAAGGAAGAGATACTGCAGGTATGTAGCATCAGCAAAGGCTATGCAAAAATGTTAGAACCAAGCCTAGCTCTAGATGGGAACACTCTGCTTCCATCAGCAGACACAGGCTTCCTGGGCCTTTCTCTTGTCTTGACCTGCTGTGAGAAGACACAACCTTCACAGGCTGGATTTGTCTCTCTTTCCCTCTTCATTGCATGCCTCTGAACTTCTCTCCAAATTTCTATCTTCCTGCTCCACCTTTTATTGATCTTGTAGCCAAAATCCTTGATAGTAGTTAAAAGATTTATCTAAGACTTTGCTAAACCACCTGCTTTATGACAAAGGCCTCCCTGGGGGTCTGTTGCAGAGTTTGAAGCTGCACAAGGATGTAGAGCTCTTGGAACAGGTCCAGAGGAGGGTCACTG
Organism: Bambusicola thoracicus; assembly: GCA_002909625.1. Taxonomy (NCBI): domain Eukaryota; kingdom Metazoa; phylum Chordata; class Aves; order Galliformes; family Phasianidae; genus Bambusicola; species Bambusicola thoracicus. The sequence continues at coordinate 11,617 of PPHD01025070.1, forward strand.
TGATGATCAGAGGGCTGGAGCACCTCTCCTGTGAAGAAAGGTTGAGCGAACTGGACTCATTTAGCTTGAAGAAGAGAAGGCTCTGGGGAGACCTCATTGCGGCCTTCCAATATTTGAAGGGAGCATGTAAACAGGAGCGAAGCGGCTGTTTACAAGGGTGGATAGTGATAGAACAAGGGGGAATGGTTTTAAACAAAGACAGGGGAGGTTTAGGTTAGATATTAGGAGGAAGTTTTTCACACAGAGGGTGGTGACACACTGGAACACGTTGCCCAAGGA
>PPHD01025071.1:0-11894 GCA_002909625.1 Bambusicola thoracicus
TGGAGGTGTTCAAGGCCAGGTTGGATGGGGCCATAGGCAACCTGGTCTAGTAAATGGGGAGGTTGGTGGCCCTGCCCAGCAGGGGGGTTGGAGATTCATGATCCTTGAGGTCCCTTCCAACCCAGGCCATTCCATGATTCTGTGATTCTGTGAAAAGTAGAGGGAATTAAGCACTTGGAAATTGCCAAGGAGGGAAGGTTCATCACTAGCTTTTCTAGAGGAAAAGCAGAAGTAAAATCAATGGGAGAAACAAACAAACAAACAAAAAAAAACAAAACAACCAAAAATATGCACTATATTTTCACTACCCTATACAAACTACAGAAATTTTTGCTGTTCAAAATCTACCAACAAAAGGATTCGGCTTGCAATATTAGAAGAACTTTGTTATATCTTCCCCCAAAAATGGATGAGATGAACTTTAAATTGCAAAAATTAATATTAATTTGAGTACATTCTGAGAACATATACTGGATTTTGTGACAACAATGAGGTGGTCTGTCAGATACACTCTCAATTAGTATGGTTTGAGCATTGCAACCTGGAAAGTACAAATGTTCTGCTCCTGTCAGTTGCCCTGAATTCTTGGAAAGATCATGATGAAAAACACTGTGATCTCTTATTTCTTCAAATTTTCAGCTTTTTTTTTCTGTGTGCACCTATGATACAAATGTACATCTGCAGTATTCATACTAAATGCTGTCTTTCAGTGAAAACAAGGAACTAAGATGTAAGACTTCCCTCAATTCTTACATTTTGTTTGCTCCTCTCAAGAGTTGGGAAACTTCAGCTATAAAATAAACATAGTGAATTCAGATTTCACATTCAAATTCCAAAAAGGCAAACTACAATTGCACAGATACTAGTCTGATATTGATTGTTCACATAAATATTTTATATGTTAGAGAAGAGGAAGGGAAAGACGTACATGCTATCATTTTCTCCAAAAGTGGAAGTTTCTAAGCCTACTAAATATTTGACATAAACAATGAAGGTCTGATTTCTCTCCTATAGAAAATCTTGCTATTTCAGGATTTGTAATGAAAAGTAGAAAAAGAAATTGTGGAATCAAGTTTCAAAAGCAACAAAAAATATGTCATAGGGAAAAAGAAAAGACAGAATGTCAGGTAAAAATTAGGAGAAAACAATCTCATATTGCTTTTTCTAGGAAGAAAAATTAAGACAATAACAAAAATAAAAACAGCATATTTCATTAAAAAAAAAAAAAAAAGAATTCTAGAGCTGGCATAAAAATTTTCCTGTGAGACCCAGCAAGATCACACCACGTGAGATCTAGAGATGCCCCAGTAGACTTTCTATTTGGTATTTCTACTACTTCCAGAGATGGAGTTTATGTACTTCTATTGTTAACAAAAATATTAATTTGTATTTCTGTATGTCTATTTGCATATTAAGGGCAATTACAATTTATTTTCCATTAACTTTTGTGGTTGCACAGAATTCTATATAAACCATGAAATTCATCAAACATAGCTTTTGGCATCTGACTTCTGAAACTAAGTCAAAAAGAGGAACTGATTTTCAATGCCATATTACATGCCTTAATTGAAATCCATGAGCCATTACAGAAATGTTGTATAGGTTAGTATGTAATACATTAAATACTAGAAAATTGATTATGTTAAAAATTATTTGGCATTGTCAGTTGATGAAAGACTCAACATAAGCCTGGAATATGGGCCTTCAGCCCAGAAGACCAATTGTATCCTGGGCTGCATCAAGAGAAGTGTGACCAGCAGGTTGAGGGAGGTGATTCTGCCCCTCTACTCTGCTCTCATGAGACCTCACCTATAGTATTGTGTCCAGTTCTGGGGACCCCAACACAAGAAGGACATCAAGGTTTTGGAATGGCTGCAGAGGAAGGTCATGAAGATAATCAGAGGGCTGGAGCACCTCCCCCACGAGGACATGCTGAGAGAGCTGAGGCTCTGTGCTCTGTAGAAGAGAAGGCTCTGAGGAGACCTTATCATGGCCTTCCAGTACCTGAAGGGGACCTACAGGAAAGCTGTTGAGAGACATTTTATGAGAGCACATAGCAACAGGACAAGGGAAATGGCCTTAAACAGGAAGAGGGTAGGTTTACACTAGATATCAGGAAGAAATTCTTTGGTGTGAGGGTGGCAAGCCACTGGAACAGGTTGCCCGATGATACTGTGAATGTTCCCTCCTTGGACATGCTCAAAGCCAGGCTGGATGGGACTTTGAATAACCTGATCTAGAGGGAGGAGTCCCTGCCTATAGCAGGGAGGTTGGAACTAGATGATCTCTGATGTCCATTCCAAAACAAATCATTCTATGATTTTATGATTCTGTAATTATCAGAATGGGTAAGGATTTGAAATATTTCATGCATTGAACTGCTGGGTGTACCTGTGCATCTTACTGAGTATTTTGGACTTCCTCTGTTAATGTTAGTCAGTAACATCATCAGTTAGACAGTAAAATGTAATTTCAGTATTTTCTCCAGAAAAAAAAAAGGGGGGTGGAGGGGGGCAGCAAGAAAAATTGATGCACAGAATACTAATAGAATTTATTCTACATTTTATTCCATACCATTTACATTTCTCCAGTTTCCATCTAGTTTGACAAAAATAAATACTTGCACTCCTAGTGCTGTGATAGTATTTTGTTCTTAGGCAGATCTAAGTGACAGTGTTGTCAATGCACTAGTATGCTTAGATAATTTCAAGTGACCCTTTAATACCTACAGATAGGGCTGCAGAGACCAGTTATGAGTATGAAAACCTTCATGTTTTGGAATGTGTTGAAATACTGACAATCTGATTTATCTACATTTTCCAAAAAGAAAAGCATGCAAAGTAGTGACAGTACCAGCAACTTCCAACATCACAGAGTGGCTGAAACTTTTGCGGGAAGTAATATTTGAAATTCAAATTTTTGAATATTGATCATCTTCTGAGATTGTTAAAAATGGTGCCAAATAACATGCTCTTCTAATGAGGACATGGGTCAAAAAGCAGATGGACTGATACATCACTAGTTCATTTTAAAATAATTGGCTAAGGATAGATGATAAACATTATCTGACAGCAATAGAACAAATAAATAAGAATATCTGTTTTAAAGTGCATAGAGTTCTTCAAGTTCTTTGCAAATGTTCTAGCACTTGTCAATCAGCACACTGAATCCATTCAGATCAGGGCAGTATTTGCTGTAATTTTGATGTAAACTCAGGATTTTTTTTTTTAATTCACTATATTCTATAGCAAATTTTATCCTAGTAGAATGGATAGTAACTAGATATTTCGGTATACCTGATGGGTGCTGGCCTTTAAATCTAGAGATAACTCCAAAATGATTTTGTCTAATTAACCAGAAAATAACAAAAATATATAGAGAGAGAAACGACAGACTCATAACCACAGAATTTTCTTTGTATTATAACGAGTTCCCATTTAATTTTCTCATTCTGAGTAAAATGTAATAAAGAAAATCCCTGTAACTTTGTTAATTTACTCTTACCCCAGGACTGAAAATGCATGTAGCATGATTTTTTTTATTTTTTGTCTACTGTTAAATATTATTTTCACAGGGCTTCTATTTCCCTCAGTATTAGACATAGACTTGAGCAACCTATAAATTTGACCTTTAAATCAAGTGTCTTGCTTGAGCTAAAAAGGGCTTGTAATTTGAAATGGCTCATCTTCCATTCTAGAAGGAATGTTGCTGACACTGAAACTAGTAAGGGACCATAGAAACAATTTTTTCTGTGTTAATGTAATCACTGCTCTGTTTCTGAATACTCTTCTGTAAATTTCTTCCAAGTAATGACCATTTAATTCTAATGGACTTAGAAAATCATACTATGGAGGCTAGTTCCTGTAATGCTAAGGGAGAGCCAGAAAGAAAGAAAAATTGTGAACTTTCACAGCAGCAAGGACTTACAAACCACTAACCAAAGAGAACTGCTTATAAGTCTCTACTGTGCTTATACACGTGTATAGAGAGAAAACTTCTGAGGGATTGTTTTGGCATTGTGAGAAAACATAAACATAATTTTTAAAAAATCATATTTTTAAATTCAAAGTCATTACTGGACATGACTATTCCTGACAAAAAGTTTGGCTGACATCATAAATTTTTCTATGAAAGCTTTTACCTTGGACAAATTGTCATTGTTTGATTAAATGTTCAAAGCCTCCCTTCATTCCTGGGTTTTAGATCAAAGGCCTACCTTCCTCTTTTCTCATTTTAAGGTATTTAAATTCAGGCATCTAAACTGAAGTCAAAACTGAGGTTCCTTTTACTGTCAAAAGAGTCAGAAATCACATCTATGGAGGCAATTCATTCTCCTTGTCTTCAGCATTGATCTTTCTACCCTTTGTATCTTTGGTCTCTTTTAATGTTCCTTTCCCTCTCGGTGAATTATAAAAGAAACATGAGTACTTGCTTTCCACCAAATACAGAACTTTCAGATCACTACACTAAGTAGAGACAGGTTTTGAATAATATCTTGCCATAATGGGCTCTAAATTTCATAGGATTTTGAAGCTGAGAAAGGTGCAACAGATCACAGGTCTTTAACCTTGACATTTCTTATATCCTTGAAGAGGCTTAAGTGCCTGTCTCAATGTTTATAAATAATATTCAGATGCCACAAAATTAATTTGTTTATAGAAAACAAGGGAACAGAAATGAAGCTCTCACATGCATGTTCAATTTGAGCTTTAACAAAAAACAAAGTCATGATCGTAAACATCTTCCCACTTGCCTGCTACTCCCAGTGTAAATTATGAGCACCATTTTTGCCAGGGTTTTCAAGAAAGACTGAATATGACAGAAAAGCAGATAGACAACAAGACAGAAATAAAACACCAATCTTGAGATACTAAGAATTTCAATAGAGCTATTTCATAGAAGATCAGATAAGAACTTATAATTACCTAAATATGTTACTAGAATCCTGATTCTTGAGAACTGTCAAAAGACTTTATTTATCCTATTCTAAGACTATCATTCTCAAAATTAATTATTGTTATTAAGTAAATTCTTTCACAATAATTATTTTTTTGGTTTCCACAATATTGTAAAGGGGAGTGCATGAAACAGGGAAACAGTAACTATTGCTTCAACTATTGCTTCTCTCTAAAGGAAGGGCATTTCTTATTGCACATATTATTGCTGTGCAACATCACTGCTTGCAACACTAGCTGTTTGCTGAGCAGTTTCTAGATAGCCAGTAGTATATTCTTTAATTATTTTTTAATTAACAAAAACTATATATGGTATACATGTAATGATTACCTGAAAAAGAGAAGACAATCACTGTATGTTCAATGTCACCTTGAATAGCTAAGAAAGAGAGCTATAGTAAGAAATAAACTGGGCATATCTGCTAATACCAAGCTCTGTGGAGCAATAGACGAAAGGGGAAAGAGGACAGCTCAGTGATTTGAAAGAACAAATAGTCAAGAAGGTGCACTTTAAATAGTTTCCAAGGTAACCGGCTCTGAGACTGGAATCTATAATGTGGGTGCAAACAGGTTTCCAACTCTAAGATAGTGAAAATAAATGTAAGACAAACAATAAAAGAGAGAGAGCAGTTGATTGACAGAACATGAATAATATTCCTTAATGAAAAATATTCATAGAAAAACAAAACAAACAAACAAACAAAAAAAAACTACACATCTTTAGAGAACAGAAATACAAATGCTTTTAACTTCATTACACAGATGTGGACGAAAGATAAGAAATTCATTGTCTGGTTTTAAAAACTTTTTTTTACAAACACATCCATTATTTATTAATACATGTCGCTTATATTTTGTATTGCTAAAGTATCAGTAAGCTGAGAAGCAATATTTCTGTAAAAATTGTAGACTTTTTTACTCATATTCATAATTAGTACATAAAAGATTTAGACCTTAAGATCACCGGACGCCACTGTAGGCTTTCATTTAAAGAGCATTTGATTAGCAGCTGTTATCAAACGCATTCAAACAATAATCTCTTTCTTAAACGCCTGTGCCTAAGCAATACCAGTAGTGTGCTTTATTTCAAACCCAAGTTTGTTGTTCTAACTTTTTAAAATTACTGTAATTAGCTATGGAATAATGAAATTTTGAGTCATTTATTTTAAGGGGGCAGCAAGTCATTCTGAATGCTTAAGGTCTTATCTTGCATATCTCACTAACTTAGAAACATCCATATTTATAAGCAGATCAGCCTCATTTAAGGCCTGACAATACTTGTCTCAGTTCTTTTCTAACACTTTACTTCTTCAAGAATATATATGCATATATATTATGCATACAAAATATTTATAGATATAATTCTCAAAATAAATGTTTTGGTTGATCCTAGATGTTCATTTACTGCTTTTACTATCAATCTGTTTCCCTGGAAATGTACGACAGGTTGTTATAAGAATCATCACATGAACTGATTTTTTATATACACTGGATATATAAATACAGAGAGAGAAAGCTATCCATTAGGTGTTTGTTTGTTCAAGAATTTTTAAGTTAGCAAATTATCTTTATTCCTAGAATTATCTTATCTGCCTTAGATATACACCATCTCTAGTTACAAAACCAACAAAACATTTATAATCTCTGAAAGTAAAACAAACTAGTGCTGGGTTGGTTCTTGAAACCAATCTGTCAGCATGAGTACCAAGTGCATTTAACATCAATGCTATCACATTCTATGGCTGTACAAAAAGATTTTTCTAAAAACTCCATCCTAATCTTCCTAGACATTTCTGTCACAAGGCGAATTTAGAGAAAACAATGCAAAATTTCATTAAATAAACCATGCCATTGGAAAATCTTTACAGAGGTATAAATAGAATTTGAAAATATCACACGTTCTACTGCTAGTCCACTCAGAATACTCATGGTAGAAATCAGCAGGACCACTCACAAGCTTCATGTTTGTTGGACAGTGAAATAATATATCAATCCACAGCATTATGGAGAGAAAAAAAAATGGACTGACCAGAACTGGTACAGTGCATCCTAACATGGACTTACATATGTGCATACCATTGCATACAAATTCAGTAAATTGGTGGAACATTCAGATAGTAAGACAAAGAAAGCAGGGAAAAAATATTCACTGCTAGGATATTAAACATCCTTTCTAATTGAAAAGGGAAGATGTTGTTTTGTCTACATTTCCTTAATAGAGGATGACAGTTGTGAACAACAAAGTCCATCCTTACTACTGCTGAATGAATTTTAGGATTAAGAGATTATGGTAGTATGGAAATATGATGGTGTGGGAGTTCTAAATGTATTTTTCTTGCCCCTTTCCATACCTATCATCTTCCTATAGTGTAATATGTGTAAAACCACAGCCTGCATTAGGTAATCAACGTTAAGGTCAGCCCTTAGTGTAGAGCATTATTAACATGACTGTAATCAGTTGACAATATCTGTCAATTGGCATATCTGTAATCAATTTGTCAGTTATGCTAAGGCATGTTATCCAAATCTAGCTGGAAAGCAATGTGATTAATCAATTATTGTGAGGCTTCTTCTCCTCCATTTATACATGCCATATTACTAGAAAGGAACCAATATCACATAGAAAGGCACCAATATTCAGTTAATAATGAGGTCCTTTTCCAGTATTAATATATAATGGCTGGATCACTAGCAATAATCAAAAATGAGAGAGCTTTTCAACAATTAAGATAACTTGAGGCACACTGAGGAATTACACAAACAAGAGGACTAGGGAATATTTACTTTTACTCTTGGTACTCCTGAAATTCCCAGTGATTTTAAGTCTTCACCTAGGAGGAAGTTTTTCACACAGAGGGTAGTGACACACTAGAACAGGTTGCCCAAGGAGGCTGTGGATGCCCCATCCCTTGAGGCATTCAAGGACAGGTTGGATGTGGCTCTGGGCAGCCTGGTCTAGTGGCTGGAGACCCTGCACATAGTGGGGGGTTGAAATTAGATGATCGTTATGGTCCTTTTCAACCCAGGCCATTCTATGATTCTGTGATTTCATGAATCACTATGTAGTTCCAACTGAGGACTTTCCATTAACAAGAACAAAAAAATTTAGTTTAAATTAGTTCAGTTTTTAAAAGTTCAATTTAAAATAAAGGTTTGCAACCCTGTTGGAGAGCTGCTAATCTGAATGTCATAATGAGGCAGACACATTCATTGGTTAACAGCTAATTCTTTAGTTTGGAATAAACAGGTCAAGCTCTGAAGATTCAAAATACATCAAATGATATTTTCTGCATGCTGAGTGTAGATAAATAAACAACTGTGTTATATGCATGCAGTTTATCCTCTATAGCATGAGGATTAACATCTGATCCTAGTTGTAAGGTGCAGTATGGTCATTAATTAAAAGAGCCTGGAAAGAATTTTGAATGAACAAAATAAAACCTATGAAGCACAGTCAGTATTCAGTCCCTACTCATAGAAACACAGAATCATCAAGGTTGAAAAAGACCTACAAGATCCTCCAGTCCAACTGTTCACCTATCACCAACAGTACTCATGAAACCATGTCCCTTTACACATCTAACCCCTGGCCAACTTGAGGCCATTCCCTCTAGTCCTATCACTGATTGCACAAGAGAAGAGGCTGCCCCCCAGCTCCCTTCAGGTAGTTATAGGGAACTATAAGGTCTCCCCCTGAGCCTCCACTTCTCCAGACTGAACAATCTCAGGCCTGTCCTCCAGACCCCTCATCAGCTTTGTTGCCCTCTCACAGCAAAATACAAGCAAGGACTTCTAAAACTTTGCTTATTACTTTCTAGTAACGCAAACACAGGCAAATCTTCTGAAGGCTAGTGGTGCTCCAGTCATCTACTTCAAGCAGAAGAACATGAAACTCCAACATGAAGGAATATAGCATGTTACAGGCAAATTAATGTAGTATCTGCATATTATTATATACATCAGTATACATCAATAGCATCTCCATAGATGGAGGAACACATGCATATTCTATAAAATATCACAACTCAATTCAAGATACTTGATTCGTTTGGAGAGAGACAGAGGCTATTGAGTGTGAAAATAGTTTCTGTGACTCAGTCTCCAACAAGCAAAAGATAAACTAGCTTTATACAATCATGTATATCTTATCAGGACTTTTATTCTATAGAACTTTCTTCTATTAGGAAGAAATTCTTTAGTGTGAGGGTACTGAGACACTGAAACAGGTTTCCCAATGAGGTTGTGGATGCCTCCTCCCTGGAAGCATTCAAGGCCAGGCTGGATGGGGCTTTGAGCAACCTGGCCTAGAGGGAGGCATCCCTGCCTGGAGCAGGGGAATTGTAACTGGATGATCTCTAAGGCCTGTTCCAACACAAACCATTCTATGATTCTATGTTTTTATGATTCAGTCTCTAGGATACAAAAAGAAAATAGGGAAGAAATATATCAATTTCTTTCATTTTCATTCTTATTAACACTGGTAATGAAAATAAAAGTTTCTTCAAGCAAATGTTCTTGCCCCTGCATGGTTTGAATCAAAGAAAATAAATGAGTGGACTTGTGAAGAAAATTGATTCTATTATTGAAACCTGTGGAAGATGCATCAAACATGACCTGCAAAGTACTACTGAAGTTTTCACCACCTGTTTTTTTTCATTCTGAACTTTGGAAACTGAAGTAAACTGTCTTAATCTCTGCTTTGTTTCAATGGTAGCTCTCTTTTAAAGAAATATGCTTTTGGTGTTAATTACAGACAGCTGTGAAACTCCTTAAAAGCCATTGCAATTTGAAAAACAGGACTAACTGCCAACAGCATATAATAATCAAATTAGTTGGATACCACATCAGTGGGATAACATAGCTCTTTGGAAGCAGATTAAAAGTAAAAAAAAGAAAAAAACTATTCACAACCGATGTAGGGAGATTAAGTATATGTATGGATAAATATAGTCAATCAATTAGCTAATAAGAGGTTAAATGTTACTGACAGAAGGATTACTAAGAGTTCTTTCCATATTGTGAATAGTAGTTCTAGTTGCAGCAGCAGAAAGAGAGCAAGACAGCTGCAAAAAAAAAGACATGCTTTGCAGGCCATCCAAATTCCAGTTTCCTTCTGCCAAATACTGCCAAACTGCCTTAATGATACAAGATTCGGGATATAGAGAGATAATAAACTGAAAGTGAGCAATTTTCTGAGGGGAAAATGAGATGAGGGTGAGCACCTAACAGCTGCCAATCATAATTAAATGATACTACGAGACTACTTACCTGGCAGCTGATGAATGACAGTATAACAAGTCTCTACAACTCTTCAGTCTACCTTTTGTATATAAATGGCATTAAAAAAGATAGAAAAAAAAAAAGAGGAAAAAATAGAAGAGTTCCAAAATACAAAAAAAGGTGTGATTTTTCTACTTCATGAAGGAATTTGTAAATCCCATCTCATAATAAAGGAAAATGAGTAATGAAGTACACGTTTACACATACTACTCATTGAAGAATCCCTTACCTCTAAACATCTGTATTATTTTATAGAATTTAGGATGATCATCACTCATTCACACTTAAACTTACTATTTAAATTGAATATGCTCCTAAAAAGCATCAAATGCTTTTATGATTTTAGTTTGTCCAATGAAATTGGGGAAAAAAATACTGGAGACAATTAACATACACTTTAATTTTGGAGTCAAGTAAGTTCCATGAGTTCATCAGCAATAAATGCTCTCATGATCCATATTAAAACAATGTTTTCATTTCTGTTAGAGTAATCTTTGGTGACAGCCTAACATATAATTCTTATTTTCTCTCAGATAAGCATATAGTATTTTTAATTCCTGTGCAAATCCTATAGTGTATCCTACAGTGAAAAAGTAGTGGTTTCTGTTCTGAAAGACTTTATACTGTACTGAGGATTAAAGAAATGTTGTGGAGACACAGGTGAGAATGTGTAGAAGAGACACCATTATACCCATTATATCATTATTGCAATCTCTCTACGATAGTATTTCTGGGATATGAAAGATAGATTTATACTGTGGGAGGATTTCAAATTTAACTATTTAAGCTAATTTCCCTGTAGTTTGAAATACTACGTTTCTGTAAGTTCATTCATTTCTTTTCTTTTTCTCCTTCTAGTAATATGATTTCATGCGATTTCTACTGAAGTGATGCAAAAAATAAATGTAGAGTGAGCTGCTCTTCCTATGACAGAAAGTAAGTATGAAAAACAGTATAACTGCTGTGCTCCTAGCTGTCAGAAATGTTGCTATGATTTTGCTTTTAATTTAATTTATCTTCTTATAAACTAACAAATTATATGACCATCACAGCTCCTGGAAGAGAATACAAATTGGAAACTCCCCAGCTCACAGAGAGTACTTGGGGGCAGAGATGGCATTTCATTTTTGGGATGTTTATAAAGTATTAGCCAACCTTCTATATGTGATAGAGCACAGAGGACTAGTCTCCCAACTGCATGGATATTTATATTTTATAATGATTTTAAGAATGAAAGAAAATTGATGACTTAGAACTTTTTCAGCCTTCTTTCCACTCACACACGGAGGAAAAAAATGTAGGAATCCAGCTAATTACCCTTTGGCATAAGAAGGCATTGTTTCCTTGCAGGAAGAAGGATACTGATTGTATGTTTAAAAAAAAAAGTATGGAGAGAGGAGATTGGAGAAAACAGTGCTCCCCAAAACCCACATCATAGTTTTTTTCTAATAGGGATCTAGGCAGAGAAAGAAAATTATGGAAAACTTCCAAAACAATTAAAAAAAATGAACTATTCTTAGCATCATCCACTAAAATATGTAAATACCATATCCTTTTTTTTTTTTTAATACAGAAACTGAAGAGAATCATAGAATCATAGAATTACTCAGGTTGGAAAGGACCTCAAAGGTCATCAAGTCCAACCACAGCCTAACCATA
>PPHD01025074.1:0-11893 GCA_002909625.1 Bambusicola thoracicus
ACACCATGCAGACTGAGATGAATGCTCTCACAGAGGAGATGCCAGAGGCCACATTACTATTCCTTTACTTTCTTTCCCTGTTGTTCTTCTCACACTCACTGTATCCCGAAGTACATATTGCTCATTAACATTTTGAAAAGAAATGGAAGGAAAAATTCTGAGTGAAACTGTAAAAGTCACAAAACTGTCATTGCAGGCAGCAACAGCAGCAGTCCACTGGAGTTCATGCTATTTCCAACAGCTTGTTAAAGGCATGCAACACTGCTTAGTGTGGAAGCCAATGAACTATATGAAACCATGGCTGCAATAGTTGTGTACACCCAGGAAGTAAAATGTATTGCTGAAGGCATTCTTAGACTGGCCTGACTCTATCCATATTCAGCACTGTATTAGTATAAATATTTCCGTACAGAAATAGGAAAAAAATATTTTCCAAGACCTAACGCTGGCATAACTCGAGAACAAATGAAGACTTCACATACAGCCTACCTGCCACCTTACTGATGGAGTCTACTGAAAGGTGACCGGATGTCAGTGATGATCACAACACCTCGAAGTCAACTGTTACCATTTCTCACACTGTTGTTCTCAGGGCTGCTGATGGAATTGCTACTACCAGATGGATCCTTGTCCCTAAGGCTACTATTGAATTTTGAAAGCTTTCTTTTTTGTGTTTTCAACAAAGGGTGAGGAAACTTGTAACATAATACTATAGTATATATTATATTGTATCAGGGATGTGTCATACACACGTATCCAGTGAACATGTTGTCGAGACCTTCCGCAAAGGTCCAAACACGTACTCAGAAGTATGATTCTGGTCTCAAACATTGCTCTACAAATTTGAATTACATTCCCAGTGGAATAAGTATGGTTATTCCAAAATAACAGAGAATGAGCAGTTCATAAAAAGCCCAGAGAAAGTACATGGGCCTACCAAATACTCCATGCCTTAAAAGATCCTCCATTTTACAGCTATTCTGGAAGATAAAAGTGAATGAAGCTGTGTGATGGACAGCAATATATTTAATATTGACAAAATATATACTATTCCCTACTCTGTTTCTCCATGGAAAACTCAGAAGAGATGGTCAAATTAAAACATCCAGCATAAAATAAGATCAGTTAGAATTTCAAAATTGCACTGATCTTATTGAAAGTGCTTGGACTTTTATTCAGTTATCTGGGAACATAGCCAATCTTTTTTATGTATTCCCAAAGTGAGATTTTCATTATGCGTATATATATTTTTAAACAAAAAAAGTTGTTCTTATCTTCCTCGTGCACAGTCATGGAAGACATGTCCTAAGAAACAAAATATAAACGCTTCACTATTTCAGGGTAAGTTTTCAGCCATAACAGTAGTGCTAAAATTTTTCTAGAGCTAATTCAGTCTGATTTGTCAGTAGTTTATCTGCAGAAAATCTGCCTACAAAAGAGTTCCAGTAAGGCTGTTTTGAGGAAAGAAGAGATGGAAAAGAAGTTATACAGCAAATAAGTAAAAACTACTTTCTCTTTCCTGCATTTTCTTACTTCCTTCCCAACCTATCATCTTTAATTAAACTCACTGCAAGTTTGGAAGCCTAGTAAATCCAGGAAATTGCTAGTAAAGTGGTATATCAGTACTCTAAACATATCCTGTTCCACAGCTCTGGATTTAATAATTTTCCTTTAATAGCCTGTACAGCTAGAAGCATTTTTGTCATTATGACTGATTTAGCACTAGCCTCAGAATCTCCCTTCAAGCCTCACTCAAAGCCTGTGATTAGTTGATGCTAGTAGCAATAGAAGCAGTCTCCATGGACTCTTGAAATAAAAAATTTTACAAGTTTCATCTTCATATTTGGTTGATAACCAATCTCCTCTTGCATAGAACATGACAAATTTACAAGGGATTTTGCTCAGTTAAGGATTATCGGATTTGTCCAAAAAAAAAAAAAAAAAAAAAAAAGCCACTCATTAGATATAAAGAACCCCACAGACCAGGCACGAATACACTGATCATTGCAAATGTTTGACCTGCTTCATTTCTTTTTAGACATGCTGCAGGAATAAGGCTAGGTTTTCAATAGCAAAACAGTGGATTCTTCCTAAATCATGGGCATTGTTCGTTAAACTTTTGGAGAGATTATCATGAAAGAGAACCGACAATTTGCTATGTATAGGTCCGTAGGGTGCCTAATCCAAAGGAATGCCTATCAGTGCACAAATATGTATATTGTTTTCTATTTCCTCGATTACACAAAAAACTATGGATGAAGAGTAGAATTATTCAGTTATTCCCTGTGTAAGTGAGGTGTTCCTGATTTCCATTGTTTTTGTTTGTTTGTTTTTTTGACTGTTTTTTTTGTTGTTGTTGTTGTTTTTGTTTTGTAAAATTAAGAAGAGATAGGTGGTTGGAATGAATACATGCAAAAAAAAGCCAACAATTTCTCAGAAACCTCATTAAATGAATTGTTGCCTAACAGCCAGGTTATTTTTTCACTCATGACAAGACCTTCATCTTAAGTTTTGTTTATACTTAACATATTCCCATAAAGTGTACACTTAGGCTTCAAAACATGCCACAGAATCATTGTACTCAATAGACTCAATAGGCAGGCTCTAGAAGTAGTTTTGCAGGCTCCTTGACAGGAGAGAGACAATAATCCAATAGCCTCATCTCTGTGAACTATATAACTAGGGATTTGGGGCAAAGCCCATACTGGAGCTTAAAAATTAAGTACTGAGACTGCAAGCTGAAAATACATTTACTGTCAGTACAACTCTCTAAACCAAAGCCTTTCCTCCAAGTACTGTAAATTAGCAGTACTTTTTTATGCATCTCACTGGCATGTCCTGCTTGGAAAAAGACTCTCAAAATAACGAGCTCTTTGGTTTCACGTCACAAATCTGCTTATCCGCTGCGGTGTCTGTTGCTTGTTTTTTGCCTTAATCACAGCTACGCTTGGAAACCAGGGCTTGTGACATGGAAGAGGAAGCCATGCAGCAGCTTCATGAGCACTTAAAGCTTACTCACAGAGAGGAAAAGGGAAGACCTTGCCAGCTCTACTTATCATCCCAGCCTATTGCTTCTGCCAGTTTACGATGATGTGCTAGGCTACATTATCAGCCTGCTTTGCACACTGTAATGGGGAACAGCTATCTGTCACAAGGCCAGTTTTAGGTAACGTTGCCAAGACAGCCTGCATTTACATGCACATGGACAGGAAAGGAGAGAAGCTTATGCTACTTCACATGCTCTCAAGAAGTTCTGCAGTACCTGAATGAGAACTGGTCATCCTCCCAAATTATCCTGTTAGTCTTTGTACACTGAGCTGGGCAGTCTGTCCACTGTGGGAAGCCCATGGGCACATGCAGGCAGTACAGGAGGACTGTGGTAACAGGACTGTCCTCTTCCACCTACATAAAGGTAAAAGAGAAGAGCACTAGAATAGAATTTCCTTACCATCTATTTGTCTGGCATTTCTACTTTCCTGGAAGGGAAGATTGCATAGTCTGTCCACTACTTGACATAAAGTCCATAATAAAAGGATCCAGCGCAGAAACTGGTTTCTTTTTAAACTTTTCTCATCCCTGAAGATGAAATCTCAGTGTTTTAAGAGAAAGGTCACATGCATCAAATAAGTAGAGAAAAACACCACAAATCTAGATTCCTACATTTAAATATATTATTCTAAAACATATTTGCATTCTAAAGCTGCTTTGAATAATTTTAACAAATCTTAAATTATACATTAACTAGCAATGTTGAATCGCAGCAACAGTTAATGAATTGCTAATTCTGGTATCTAGGGGAAGAAATAGGAAATCAGTCAGAGGACAAAAGATCAAATTCACTGTGGACAAGACAGCTATAATCTTTGCTATTCTAGTAAAACATAACTGTAATTTCAGAGATTTGTCTCCTACACATTAGAGGAAACCCTGCTGAGAAGAGTGCTGTCAGCGTCTATGTGGAGTCTTGCAGCTAGTATTCTTCCACTACTTCTCACAAGCAATAATTCATACCCTAGTGAGAAATTCAATGGTCTCTACAAGCTCTCCATTCCCCTCATCCCTACTAGCATAGGGACCTGCAGGGCTGGTGACCAAAGCACCATCTCACTTCTGCAGAAAACAGATGATAAACTTACGTGGCAGTTTGTTCTTTTTTTTCTTAAGCACTTATAATTTATAAGAAATTTGCACTGCATATTTACCCAAGTGAAAAATCTTAACTTTTTTTTTTAGCTAAATAACATTGCTGTAAACTGGAGACTACTTACTAGAGTGGTGAATGCTAAATCAAAGTGATTCTCAGTGAACACAATCAAACAAACAAATGCTGAATTCTTTCTGCATCCAAATCAATGTTTTCTACCTATATACCACCACATACATATCGCAGAATCATAGGTGTTGGATGGGACCTCATCTTGTCTAACCCTCTACTAAAATGGGTTCCCTGGCGTAAATTGCACACGAGTGGCATCTCACAGTTATTTACTGTAATAATTACTGTTGATTAATTAGTATTATAACTACTGATTTCCATAACATTGTTGGCCTCAACTGAGGTAAGACTCTTGTTCTCATAAATAAATAAAAAATAAATGAAAAAGCAGATGATGCTCTTAAAGTTTAATTCTGCAAATATACATTCATATAAAAACTTTGTGTTATTAGTACCTCTTAGGCAAGAGAAGCTTTATATTTGTTGTTACTAAAACAGATTATTACAGTAAATAGATCTCCAAAGGCTCTTGTCCAGTACCACTTGCTAGCCACTCTGATACTTGATCTATTCAAGGGTCTCAAGCATCGAACTAGGAATACAATACCGCGCATCTCACTCATCCCTCTCCCCAAACTTGGTATATTCCACACATTTGAAGTAACAATTATTTTTTCCATAAGGTTCTTTTAGCTAGTAGAAATTCCTCCTCCTTTTTAATGCTACAGTCAAGGTATCAACTAAGTTGACACTTTACACATAATGCCTTCTCTCTCTCAGGCGCTGTAAAGGATGCAACCCATTGTCCACCAAAATCTAAAATACAAATGTGTTTTCCTCTGAAG
Organism: Bambusicola thoracicus; assembly: GCA_002909625.1. NCBI lineage: Eukaryota > Metazoa > Chordata > Aves > Galliformes > Phasianidae > Bambusicola > Bambusicola thoracicus. The sequence goes on from PPHD01025074.1 coordinate 5,062, forward strand.
ACACCAGTTTAGAAACAAGCAGATAAAAAGCATCGACATAGCTGCCATCTTCCTCCTCATGATCTCAAATGTCTAAATAGGCATTACTCTATTTTCCACTATTTGCAAAAAGAAGTAAAAAAACCCAGAAAGATACCTTCAAAACAAAGACCAAAAACAAAATACTAGTCACCCCTCATCCTATTTACAAAGGCTTTAGCTATTAACACCTAATCCAAACATCTTAGAGGCATCTCCTTTTTGCCAGCATCCTTCTCCTGCTATTAATTTCCTTTGACTGCTTTTGAGAAACTATGCCAAGCACACATATTAATTAATGCATGAAAGTTTTAAAAAAACCTTTCATTGATTTTTAGCCATTTCTCCTTACTGCAGAAGTCATCGTGCAGCCACAAGTTAAAGAAATAGAAAAGGGTGGATTAATATTGAGAATTACAGAAGTAAGACATCAGGTTTTCAATTAAGCAGCACTGTAGTATCTTGCAGCAAGCTTGGGTTTTGCAGAATGTAATTTCACCTTGTAGCCACCTATGCAGTCAAAGGAAGGTTGATGGCCAGCAGGGAGATTCAGATATAAACACAGATAAACAAAACAAACAAACAAGAAAAAAACAAGGCCTGTTTTGGCTGTGGGCCCAAAGAAATAGTTATTCTCTTTGCCAGTGATTTCTCACAAGGAAAAGGTCTCCAAAGAAAAAGAAGCCATGAAATTAAAAGCCTGATGTTAATTTAGTAATTCCTGTGCTCTCTCTGTCTTTTTATTTTTACAACAAAGATCTATAGGAATTTTAGAATTTAGTGGGATAATGGGAAATTCCCCCCCCCGCGCCCACCCCCACCAGGACCTTCCCATATTACTTCTCTAGATCACCTTCAGACTGCTTTCTACAGCAGTTGTGAAGTCTGGGCTTGGAACCTTAACTAATGTTTTATTTTATTTTAAATCAAAACACTTTCAGAAAGGAAATGCCAACCAAAACCAATTCCCCAAATTATTTCTTTTAACAGACTTCAGAAGTCCTTCCTTTGGGAAAATTCAGCTTGTTTTCCCAATTCAATCCCATTAAAAAAAATAATTTTTTGAGCTTTCAGGATCCAGGAGCCTCCTATGCTGCAAAACCAAGCACTACTCACCCAGCAGTCCCGTCTGTCCTTAGTATCTCATCAGTGCCCAACTGTCCAAAGCTTGCTTGAAATTCACAAAGAAAAAATACTTTCAAAGATAATACTATCAACTGCCAACTTCAGAACTGTTATTTTTCCCCTTCCCACATCAGAATATTTTTCTCACAATCAAAATCTTCAACTTTTTAGCAGCATTAGTCTCAACTCGACCTGACTAGTTCCTCAGAGCAATGGTTTTCAAGATGTAGTCCACAGAGTACTCAAGGTTGGTGGATATCTGCAAGGGTAACTTGAAAAGAAAACATTAAAAATTCAAGCTGATTGTCAGTGGGGTTTTAACTCACTACACAGAGATCTGTACCTTCAGTGGAAAAGGTTGAGAGGTTCACAGATCAAAAAAGGTTGAAAACTACAACCCTATAGAGCAAAGCACAATGCTGTTGGAATGACTTTATAATTTTAGTCTAAGAACTGAATATACTCCTTCAGTAGCAATCACAGCAAGCTTCTCTGTCATTTTTCCTGCTCAGCTAAACAAACAGCTACTCTACAGCAAAGAAGTAACAACAATTCATATACAAACAACACTGACTATAATCATTTGGGCTGAGGAATCCTGACTTAGCTTATCAGATCTGTCAGCAATCCTTTTCTTTGCACCACCTTGACTCTTTTATCTAGAAGCAGAAATAACATGAACAAAGCTAGAATTCACATTTTCTTTCAGAATGAATTCTTATATGCCAATAGCACGGTCTCCAGCAGACCATTCTCTAAAATTTCTGCGCAAATTTTACTTGAAAAGGGAAAGATTACCTCACTTGGCCCCACAAATCCCCGACTCTACAGTAAATCTGTTTCTTTCTGTCCTAGGAAATACTTTTAGCTTGGGTGTGCTTTCTCTCCAGCTAACTATATCTCAAGTGCGTCTTTCTGCATATTATACCATGCACAGGAGTGGAGAATAAAGGGAAAAGGGAATAAGATTTTATTGCACTACTAAAATGAAGACTTCCTCATTAACAACATATCTTCTGTGCACTTCACTGCTGTGTATATCTATTTCTGATGGCAAGGATGCTGAATGATGAGGAGGCATCATTGCTGGAGCCCAGCCTGTCACCTTGACCTAAGGAGGCAAGATTCCAGCATCTAGCCCCACATTTCAGACATGAGGAGCACCAACATTCAGGCAACGTTTGATGTTCTATGTGCAGCTGTAGGGACTGCAGTGTCACGCACAGATACTAACAAAGGCAAAGAGAAGAAGTTTATGAACAGGAAAGAGAAGATACTGGAATTTAAAGGGAAACAAGAATCCTGTAGAGAATCAGCATCTAAACATTTCATACATCTTTGAAATAAACATTAGAGAAGTTTAAAGAAGGCAATTCACAGATATCTCCTGATAACATTATTGCTCTTTGTAAACGAAATGGCATTTGCTTTTAATGATACAAAGCTGTGCAGGAACAGTCAGTAGAGAAAACATTGTGCTGCAGTGATGTTTTCCATCACTATACTTACATTGCAGTGAACATTGAGGTGAGTTTTCAGCATATAGGGAAGTGGGCCTGCATAAAGACTGTAAGGCATTTCTCTGATAAAAGATTTAAATGACGTTTCCCTTTTCCTATACATGCATCTTTACCTTAAAATAGTGAAGCATCTAGGTTTATTATTTTCTAAGGCTGTTTTTAGTCCTAATTCTATACATTAAAAAAAAAAAAATGCATTCTGAAGTATTTCACAATTCAACCCCTTTAGCATACCAAGAGAACAATAACAGCAGCCACTGGAGAGCTGTGCTGTATAGATCGAGCCTTGCACTAACGTGGCTCTGTCACCTCCCCAGGTCACCAGCTTTCTTCCAGTGAGAGGCACACTGATCCGGCACAGCTCTGCTCATCTCACCACTGCTCTCCCCCTGGCCTTCCCAGAGGCAAACCCCAGGACTCTGAGCTCTGTCCGATTCTCATGCTCCACAGAAGTGGTTAAGCATTTTCATGAGAAGAGGACAGAGAGGTGAGAGAATACGTCACTCATAACTAGAAATCTTGCAGTCCCAGCTGCATTGCTGATGAAAAAAGGAATATCATTTATATGACTTCTGCATACTTTTATTCTCATGCTTTAATTTTCTAGTGGGAATGCAGGAAATGTAGGAGAGTTTGGACATCTGACCATCACACTCACAGGATTTACTCATTGCTCAAGTGACCCACTTTCCCAGGGTTTAAGAAACTGGGAAATGAAAAACTGATTCATCAAAAACTATCTAACATACAGAGAAAAAGCATATGCAGTGTATTTTTGTGTCATTTAGAAAAATATACTTCACTCTCCACACATAAGCGCCTCATCTTCACATGTAAACATTTAACAAAAACTGCAAGAAATTTGCTTTGCTTTCTCTTGAGTCCGAGGCACACAGCAGCCCTGTATTTCTTAGCAGCCAGCCTGAGCAGTCAGACAAAGCAACCATCCCCTGAGCACAGAACCAGCAGCAGAGATTTTGAGGGCAACATTTCAGTCAAATTGAGAGCAGGGAGAAAAACAGAGAAGAGAGCTCTTCCCAGAAGGCACAGAGTGCTGTGAGGAACTGGATGCTGCCACCAAAATGACATCTGCAAAATTCCTCTCCTTCTTCTGTGACTGTGCAATTGTTCTGCCAAAAGGAAATCCTGTAAAGCAGTGAGTGACGGGAGAGAATTTGCTACTTAAGCCCTGTTAGGCCTTTCAAATGTTCATGTTATCAATCAGAGAAGACCAGAACCATCTCTCTGCACATGAGACAACTTAATTTTTCCAAGGTACAGCAATCAGGTCTGCAAGCACTAATCTGCGATGACAACGGTACTTGTTCTTCCATGCCACTGCATTCATTTTCCTTTTGACTCTTAGTGCTTTGTGAAATGGCTTGAAGCCTCAGACTAACTCAGACCATGCCACGCAATACCTCTATTTTTTAATCATTATCAAAATACATTCTGGAAAGAGGAGGAAACATTTAACGCTTCATTTGTCGCATATGTTTCCCTATGCTGTTGCTTGTCTGCACTATTTTGAGCACTATCTATTTAAAGAAGTTGTATGATATATAGAAGACAGCAGGTAGAGTGATTGACTGAAAGAGTCAGATGTTGAACTGCCACATAGCTGTAGAAAGGATAAAAATATTTCCTTACCTCAATTCATTCCATAGGAAAAAAAAATCCTCCTAGATCTTCTATACTGAATCATTTTTATGCTTAAAGGTTGCAAAGTGAAAAGGTATAAAGAGTAGTATTTAAAAACAAAACATTTTCACAGCTTTTTTTTTTTTTTTTTAAGCATAATATTGAAGGAGAAAAAGCCTGCATGCTCTCAGTTAGGTTTACTAAATCAGTCATGAAGGCAGCTGATCTAAAATGCATCAGCTGTCACCTGCTCAGTCTCAGTTTGACAGTTCAATACCTCCTCATCTTCTGAGAGTGGCAGTGCTGAGACCTGAGTAAACTGCGTCTGTATGCAAACTGTCACAGAGCTCTTGGCATATCATTAGGCCTGACCTCCACAGCGGCAGTGACAAGAGGGAACATTACAGCCAATTGTCATTGGAGTTAAACTTAATGTATGGATCTCCAAATTCATCAGTGGGTGAGGTAAGCCCCCCAGGCAGCAGCCAGCTGATGAACTACATAATTACAATAAGATAATCTTACTCCTTCAGAGAATGCAAGTTTGCATCACCAATTCAAATCACTTCTCCCTCCACATCTATAGGTGCATTTTTTTCCCTCAGCTTTTACTGGACCAAGTACGACATAAATATCAGTATATCCTAGCTATCAGCCTCAGGTAGGAAAATGAAGCATTATTCAAGGCCATGAAAGGACAATCTAAGACATTTCCAAGCAGCAGCAGTCAGGGTCACACACACAGCAGTTAGAGAATCTGCACCTAGTCATTTCGATGGCTACAAGCCTGCAACATCTCCCTGTATCCCCTCTCCTAACTTGCCTTCATAGGCATCTTCAGAGCTGTTTCATACATAGAAAAACAGGTCCTGAATAAACAGAAAATGAGCTTGAAGAGATAAAAGTTCATATTCAGATTTTTCCTGAATTTTCATGCTGATTACCTGCAACAGTTACGATGTTCGTAAGCACTACTGAAGCTTGAAAGGAATAGAAGATCCATACAAATAGAAGGAAGAATTTCTTTACTGTAAGAGCAACAGAGCACTGGAACAAGCTTCCTAGAAGGTTGTGGAATCTCCTTCCCTGGAGATATTCAACATCCATCTGGACACCTACCCGTGCAACCTGCTGTAGCGAATCTGCTGTAGCAGACAGGTTGGATTCTATGATCTCTAGAGGTCCCTTCCAGCCCCTACAGCCTGTGATTCCGTGACTGGCCTGCATTAACTGAATATTTGAATGTCATGCTGGTATTCAATCCCCTTGCCAAACATCATTACTACCTCACAGATTACTTTAAATAAACAAAGTAAGTAAACAAAGAGCTCACAGCTCCACCAATACAAGGTTCCTCAGTTTTTATTTTTGTAGTATGAACTACATTTCTTTTAGGCTTAGACATTCTGCAGAGAACAGAACAGGATCAAAAACAGCCCATACTCATTAGGATGTCCCCATATAATTCATTCACAGTTCCACTTCTTACTGCCATTCATGAATTATGAGATCATTCCTAACTGAAAAAATATTTCATGCTATCTCAGTCATATTTCTCTATAGTAGACTTCTCCAGTGGTCAATCAATAACAGAAGTAGACACAAAGTCCAGCAGTTGAGCAGATATTTAAGCTTCTCTAAATCTCCAATTCTCCTATGAGTTCAGTCATTCTCTATTGATGTCAACACTGGAAACAGTCCTGGAACCCACTTGCATAGCTTGTTGAGTATTAAAATATAGCATTTCCAGTAGAAGCTATTTCTTCAAGACTTTTCAAACAAAGGCAGATACTCACGACAGTAGAAAATACTTAAACATTAGTATTTATGCGCATAAGACTCAAAAGAGTTGGGTTAGAATAAGACAGGATATTTCTTTTGACTTTGAGTACTAATAAAGTAACTATGGCTTGATTTGTAATGAAGTAGATTGTGCAAAAAAAATCAACGGATGAGAAGCACATAGTAACAACTAACCACCTTTGTAACATTTTTTATCCTGTTCCTTAGAGAAATAACTAAGATGGTGAGTGCTCCCGAAGCTACGGTATCCATTTCTGGTTGAGTTACAACCCTTGTGCGGTTAACTGTTTCCAGCTCATGTAACCAGAAACTGATGTGTCTTTTTTGTTGTTTGTTTGTTTGTTTCCCTCCAAACATCAAGTCTGTTTTTTGACAACGGCTGACTGACAAGGCAGCTGACTGATTATAGGGAGTATTAAACCTACCTGCAATAACACCCACAATGAGACCAACTTGCCAGACTTCTCAGCTGACAACTTTCCCTCGTCTCTGTTTAAAGCACATCTCGATGTCTGGAAGGGGGCAAAGACAATCTCTGAAAAACAGAAATCTTATTCAACAACAGCACGAGAAGACTTGGACACACTTCATATGCCACAAACAGTCCTTAAAAGATGAATGATTTATTAACAGTTGGATTTCTAAGTAGTAAAACAAGGGATTAACTGCTGCTTAAAGGCACAGTAGGTCGAAGTGTTCTTAACACCCTTTACTGGCAGTGCTGA
>PPHD01025075.1:0-11893 GCA_002909625.1 Bambusicola thoracicus
GGGAAGGGAGGTATGTCTGCATATGTTGGTACATTGCAATGATGTGAAACTGCTGTTCTGTTGCCTGTGCACTGCCAAAGCCTTGTCTTGGGCCACCTCTGTTGTCTTACCCACCACCCCCATTCCCTCCACTTCAAATGGATTTCATTATCGCTGTCTGGAATGTACAGGACATTTCTTCCAGACATTAATGTACATACATAAACAAAGCAAAAAGGCAGAGGAAGCAGATGCTGGTCCCTTCAGTGCACTGCCATGTCTCAGCTGAACTCCAGTAATTCTGTCCCAAAAGGGTGTCTGGGAGAGGAGTAAGAAAGAAAATTCCCTGTAGCCCCCTGTCCTACTTACTGTTTTGCAGTACATACTGCTCTGCACTTCTGCCAGTGATGCTCCTGCATCAGTCCTGCCTCACACCCAGCTGAACTGCTGCAGCTGGCAGGGGATTTCCAGGAACAGGGAAGTGTTCCAGACTTTGCTGTCAGTGCTGGAGTGCAGGGGGCTTTCCAACATGCAGATTCTCATTTCCAAATGCTAAATCAGAAGGAAAGGGAGAAGGGGTGAGAGTTTCAGTCTAACTCTCCTTTAAGAAATGAAATGCGAGCTTCAAATCCCCTGATTTAGATGAATTGAAGTCCTACGGTATGAAGAGTACAAAAGATGTTATGAAACAAGTTTTGTCTTTCCACCTTCCTGCTCTCATTTTTCACACATTAAGGTCAGTTCAGGGTCTCATCTCTGCCTGCAAAATTAAGTGTGCAGCTCCTGATGGCCACTTTTCCCCTCAGCACAATGAGAGCTGGGATCTCCCAAAGAGGAAACTTCAAACTTCACTGCCAGAAGACTTAATTCCATGCTTTTCTGTGCTCTCCCTGCCCAGTCTCCATCCATTATCTCAGTGATGCTGGGAAGTTCAGAGGTGAGTTGCTTAGTCTGGGATGGATGAATGCGAAGAATCAGTGGTATCTGTGCAGCCATTAAGCAATGCACAGAAGTGTGCTCACTGTGGAACTCCTTGACTGTTTCTCAGAACCCTTCTCTGCCTTTGGACAGGGCAAGCTGTGGACAGCAGCAATCCCACCACAATCGTAACTGGCAGGTTAGTCACTGGCTTCCCAGGAAGTGAGATCAAGTCCTGAGGGTCTAACTTTGTTCTCTTCTTCATGTGTGGTGGTTAGGGTGACTCCTCTAAAGCAATGACAGCACAGAATTGGTTTAAGCAAGAGCCCTTGGCACTTTTCCTCTACATCCTGCTGGAGGATGTTTCTTAGCTGGTGGCTGTGGTTGTTTAGAGAGACATGAGTGAAAACATGCTCTCTAGACCTTAGCTGTGAGCAATGGCAACTGTTCTCAACTATGTGACTCTCAAGGAGTAGTGGCACCTCCTCGTTCCTCATGCTTGCAAATGCAGTGTACGTTAGAGCTGCTTTTGGTGAAGTTAATTAATCCTGGGAGACCAAAACCACAGCAGGAATAGACTGTATATAATCTAGTTTCCCTCCTCTCCCTGCCCACTTTTCCTGGGCAAACAGCCCTAGTCTGAGACCAAACTGAATTTGAGAGAGATGAGGCTCCCCCTCTGCCTTCAGCCTCTGAGAAAAAACCTGTTGGAAAACTTGCAGCAAAGTACTTCATGAAGGCATGTATGATCTGTCTGTCAAAACCAGCAAACCATATACATGACCTCTTATTAGAAGATACCCAGTCTTATTCACAGCATCCTGCAAAACCAAAGCAAACACGAGTTGCAAGATGGTTGTGTTGTTTTAAAACCCAACCAACTGCCTAGTATGGAAAACCTGGGTAAGCTGCAGGCAGAGAGGAGTAGAGCAAGCTCCTGCTCTGCTTCTCCAGTATCCTGCGCTATGATCTTCTGACATTTACAAGTCATTCTGTTGCCCTCTTAATTCCCCAGTATATGTTTTGGGAGAGTAACAGTGCAGTTTTGGAGAGGGCAGAGTGGCAAGGTTTTAAAAGCTTCCAGGGCAGCTATGCAGGGAACCTGAAGGCCCCAGTGGAGGAGGGCTTGGTGGGGAAATTGGCCAGAGGAAACTGTGACAAATGTCTGGTCTGTGGAGAAGGGATTAAGAAGAAGATGAGAGGAAAGAAAAGAGAAGATAATAGGGTAGGAATGTTGTTCTTGGAAGAATGCTTTAAAGAGGAAGCAGTTCATATAACAGCCATGGGCAATAGCACTAGCATCCTTCATAAAAACAAAGAAAAGCAGTGCAATGATTCACCTGATAGCACGTTACCACTGATCTTGGGCAAGGGGGCAGTGATGTTCAGGGCTGACTCTCTACATGTGTCTCGTGGACAGTCACAAACCTTTTGATTTCCCTGAGGTAAACCAGGTCACATCCCTGGAACTAACTCTGCATGGTACAATTCACTGCACAAGATGGCTATTTTCCTCTATCCCTGTTGAAAACAGGGCACACACTACCCTGAACTCCACCCTGACAGCCCCTGTGTGCTCCAGGGAGTCGAGGGGAGCAGGCCTCATGGGCAGCAATATTGCAGGAGGGCAGTACAAAAAATGGCTGCCAGCAGAAGTGCCACAGTGCAGTGTGCAAAATGGCCACCAGCCACAAAGTGCACAAGGGATGAAGCTGGTGAGCAGAGCTGGTGTCAGCTCCTCATCATTTTTAATGTTCAGAGGGCTGGAGCTCTTCTCCTGAGCAGAAAGGCTAAGGCTTGTTCAGCCTGAAGGAGAGGAGACTCATTGTGGCCTCACTGCTGCCTTCCAGGACTTATAATAAGGAGGGAGATCAACCTTTTATATGGTCTGACTGTGATAGGACATAGAGGAATGATTTTAAACTAGAAGAGGGAAGATTTAGATTCGATGTCAGGAAGAAATTTTTCACATAGAGGGTGGTGAGGCACTGGCACAGGCTGCCTGGAGAAGCTGTGGGTGCCTCATCCCTGGAGGTGTTCAAGGCTGGGTTATATGGGGTCCTAGGCAGCCTGAGCTGGTGCCTTATTCAGAGGATAGCAATCAGCCCATGGCATGATCATTGGAACTGAAGGTCCCTTCCAATACAACCTATACTACAATTTATACTGCTGGGTTTCATTGCATTTAGGGTTGCAAGTACTGCACTGTATTCATTATTCTTTTGCTCAGTTTTGCGTCTAGGACTCCTGCCTGTGCCTATGGCTTATTTAACTGCTTCTGTTTCATACTGGGAGAAAACAAGCCCAATGGTACCTCCTCTGTGCCTCTTTTCATACACTGGAGCTGCATGAATCTCTCCACTCCCTCTAAGGCAATGCCTCCTGCTCTGTAACCCACTTCCTTGGGGCATGCTGTTGCTTTAGACTCCATCTGGAAGGGATCTGATAGCTCGTTGTCTGGTAGGAATCATTTCCTTTAGGTAAAATGCCTTTTTCTGTACTTGGCAAGGACGAGCTTCCTAAACAACTTTCTGTGTGTGTTAACACAGTGTGTTGTTTCTTTTACTTTGCCCTTGCGTTCTTGATATGAGGAGGTTTTCAGACAGAGCCCTCTCCACAGCAGCACAGTCCTGTGCACAGGGCACGCATGGAGCCCTGAGGTCTGTGCCACTGCCCTTGTCCCTGCAGTGCCAAAAAAACACTGTCAGGCACAAGTAGGAAGACACACCCAGCACCACGGGAAGGGAAGCTCCAAGAGCTGTTAATTCACTGCTCTCATTATTCTGCTGTTTTTGTTTTTTTCTTTTTTCTTTTTTTTTCTTTCCCTGTAGTACTGCTCCACAAGGTTCGTCTGTAATCATTTCTCTGTTTGCTACAGGCTCCAGAGGTGGGTAGGTAAATATGAAGCAAGGACATGCAGACAAGCCTATCTCCCCCTACTGTAGGATGCTGGGGACATTACATCCCAGCACACTCAGCACAAAGGGTGGCCTCAGTCTGTCCCAGAAGCCCACATACCACAGCCTGCTTTTTGTTCAAGGCAACCACAAGTAGATTTATTTGTCTAGAGGAAGGGGAAGCAACAATTTTAACTCCTTGCTGGTGCAGCTGGTCAGTGGATTGCTCCCTTACGTAGCTACCTACCAGGTGGCCTAAGCCTCCCAAATTCAAACAGCTCTGGGAGCGTGGAATGTTTTTTTTAACTCTTCCTTTCCTCAGAATTGATGGAGATGTCCCTCACCACAGGAGTCAACACCTCAAACTACAACAGCTGTCACAGAAACATCTGTACCCCCACAGCTATTAAAGATTTTGGCTGCACGAAAACCTGCCCAGTTTCAATGAAGCTGTGCTGGAATTTCTTTGCTTTGGTTTGTGCCAGTCGTCATCTCATCGGTGCTAACACTGTGACCTTTGTAGTATTAAGTCTTTTGTTTACTCTGGGACATTTCAGTTTCCATCACAGGCTCCATGCAGAAACTGCCTCTGTCCCTTGACTTCACCCTACAACAACTCTGCAGCCTTGGCATGCACTGCTTGGAAAATGCAATCCAAAGCAAATATCAGTGCGGCAGGAAATGTGCTCAGCAGTGTGAAAGTATTTTTCTGCTCCCTGCCTCGGCACAAAAGTTCAGCTCACCCCCTCCATCCCACCATCCCCTTATTTTCTGGACTGTAACATTTTGCTAGCATAACCTTCCTGCTCCATACCTCAACCAGCAGAACCAAATTGATTTGTTTTTAACAGCTTTGCCCTCAGCTGTGCAATGGTCCATTAATTATCATTCTGTAAAACATGCTGAATCTTTAAGAAGGTACATGCCTACATTTCTTTTCTGCTACAGCAGTCCTCCGTTGGGAGGTCAGAGACTGCTTAAAATGTGCGCTTTTCTGCACAGCTGCAGTGGAAAGGCATTAGGAAAGGAGAAAGGGAAAATGGGACTGGGCTCTCGTGATATGTTTGTTTAACTGCAATGGCAAATGATTCTGGGGACACATGCAGGTGCAGCAGATGTGCCCATGTCCTCCAAGGCTCCACGGCTGCAGCACTCAGATTTGCGCTGTGCTGCTGCTGCCCACTGCCCTGCTCTGCTGCTCATGCTGTGGTGGTTCAGAACCAGGAAACCCATCCTTGTTTCCACTGTTGTCTCTCATCTTCTCAATCAGCATATTGGTTGAAGGAAAATGTCCCAACAAAATACAATTTTCTAAAAATAAACATTCAACATTCTGTCAAGTGATTGTGGACCACAGATAACTTAGCCTGGATTTTCTTTGGGTCAGCTGCCTGGGGCCCTATTTATCCTCCTCTGGAGCCCCTGCTAATTGCTCTGAGAGCTGAAACCTCTGTTTGGACTGTGTTTTTCCAAATATGCAAGAACACTTGTTATCATTTCACTGTAAGTGGAAGAGGGAAGAACTTCTATCTCTTAACGGAAGAACTGAGCCAGAAATGTTAAGACCTTTGTGACTACAGAGTGTAAGACCACCTATTTAATTTTAGCCATCTAAAAGCCATGGCATCTCACCTAAGCTATTTGTCTGGTCTCTCTCTATAATCAGTAGCAGGCGATAAGCCTGTCTGGAGATGACTCATTCCATCTATTTTAGGGTGGGCTGAATCACTCCCTTTGCAGCTGCCATTCTGTCTGTTGGCTACGCAAGGAATCAAAACAAGTCCCTTGTACCAGAGATACCTAATCTGAAGTAACTAGAATTACAGCTAGGATCCCTCGTTCTCAATAATACCAAGAAGTGCAGCCCAGGAACGCATTATGCTCCCTGCATGTTGTGCAACCTGGAAAATAAAAAAAAAATTAAAAAAAAAAATCATCTTTGCCTCATTTCTATACACTGCTGTGGAGGAACCAGCACTGCCTTTTGGCATATTGCATTTTCACTTTCTGTGTTTTCCTTGGGTGCCAGAGCTGCTTTTAAAAAGCAGAGAGACAGGATGGCTATGAGCACAGTGATGGCTGTCCCAGAGGTGCAGCATGATTGAGAGTCCCATAAGCCCCTCTGCTGACAGGTGGAGGAATTAACAGCCATAAAGGCCATTTCCTTTGCAACCTAGTCCTGGATTGCTGGCTGCTTGCAGGAGCAGGAAGAACATACTGTATGGTATAATGTATAGAGTAACTATATGTGCAATTAAGCATCACAACGCCTTTCCTATGACTTTGACCTGGAGCTGCCTCCATTCTGTATTTCCTTCCATGCTCACTTTGACCTCTCATACAGCAGCTGCATAGCAGTACATTCCCAACTGAAATATTAGTTCAGTTGAGACGTGAATCCTCCTCCCACCACCATTGGTGCCTGCCGATTCACTAAGAGTGACTGGAGGAGGGGAATACACCTTGCCTACCTCCAATGGACCAACTTTCACTGCAGCTGCTGCACCTCAGTGTGAGAAGATTTGCACAACATCACAGTGTGCATGCTGGGGGCCCAGTAGGTCCCTGTGTGCATGTATGGCATGGGCTGACCCCATAGGAAGCTGCTTTGAAACCAAAGTGTGATGATGTTTGGGAAAAGGAAAAATGAGAGAAGAAAGTTTTAGAGAGAGGGAGAGGCAAAGAGTTGCTTCTTTAATGGGTGCATAACATCATATATAATTGCTGTCTTCATGTCTGTCTAGGTGTTTGTATGACCTTAATACTCCTGTACTTTTGTCACCAACTACAACTGTTCAAACAGTGTGCAAATTAGAACTGCAGTGTGTCCATGCTAGCTTGTCCTATGTCTGGTTTTGTTACTCAGAAGTACCTGATCTCAAGCCAGAGTCTTTTCTGCAGGATGCCAACATGCTATGTGGCAAGGAGCTTCTGTTTCATAGTTTTCCACCCAGACTTTTCAATCCAAGGCAATTGCCAAGCTGCCTGCCAGGCCAATTAAGAGATCACTCAGGGTAGCGGCCCTGTGTCTGCTTAACCAACATTTTCCTACAGTTACATAAAAAGGGTGTCTAATTTTGGAGAAATACTTCATCCTGTCTGTAAAAGGCAAAGTGCACTTCCCCCCTTACATTCTGTATCTGACCTCACCCTCCACTCTTGTACTGTCAGCTTGCTCCCACTTGATAGCTGTTTCCACCCTCTATGCTAGTGCTATTGTGAAAACCTCTCGTAAGAGCTCATTCTCTGGCCAAGCATATTTGCTTATTGAGTATTTCTTTATTAGTTCTGGCTGATGTGTGCTCTCATAGATTGCAGCTTCTTCTTTGGCCATTTGTTCTAATATTGTGGCGGTTCTATCTATCTATCTATCTATCTATCTATCTATCTATCTATCTATCTATCTATCTATCTATCTGTCTATCTGTCTATCTATCTATCTATTTATTTTAAGAACAATGTTGTGAATGCTGGAATACCTGGGCAAATTCCAGCTGGAAAATCTTGCTTAAAAGAACTTCCTTTGGTAGTAACTATAGGAACATTATTCTTCCCTCTCCGTCCTACCAAAAGTGTGTGTTCTCTAGCTGCCGTCATCCCATCTTTGGCTGAATTTCAATAGGGGGATGGAAACATGATGAAAACTGTTTCAAAACAGATTCACATGAAAGTGAGTGTCTTCAAAGAATTCATAGGAGGATCGGTTTAGAGGAAAAAATGTTATTAGCTATTCGCAAGTGGGTGTTAAATACCAACCCCCATAAGCTGCTTCCATGAGTCACCTTAGAAAACCCCAGTGATACAATGAAAAAATTTATCTGAAGAAGAGTTGTCATAGAAACACAAAAATAGCTCTGGAAGGGATGTTGGAGGGCCAGCTAGTCCCTTCCTCTGTTGCAAGATAAGATCAGATATAATTTAACCATTTCCGACAAAATTTCTCTCATCTATTCTTAGAAATCTCTACAGCTTCCTAAGGCCACCTGCTCCATTACTTCAGCTTCCCTGGAAAGGTAGCAGTTTCTAGACAGCTAATCATTCCTGTTGGCATCCTTACAGTGCTTGGTTTCTGGCTTTTATGATGATAATTTCCCCAAAACAGACACGGGTTCTATAGGTGAAGCTCTACCAGTGCTCACTGGAGGGGAATGATTCCTTTTGGATCCTATTTATTACCCTTCAGTGTAGTGCTTATATTTTTGCACGAGTATGGCACAGTTGGCACAATGCAGGTTGCAGTCTGCCAGAGCTCCCAGATAACATGTTCATTCCGCAAACGAGAGTGAATAAAATGCAAACACACTGTATGGAGCCAGCTTGTGCATATTGTCAAGGGAGCCTTCCTCTTCCACAGCAATGCTTTGAAACCCTGGTGCAACAGGCTCATGACAGTGGGAATCACAGTGAAACTCAGGTGCTCCTGTTCACACTGAAATGGCTCTTGCTGCTGTTACAGGGCGTTACAGAAGGATAAATATCATATCTCCTGAATGAGTTCAGAGTTCACTGCCTGAAGCCCTGTGTGCAGAGGAAGAAGCCTGCAATTGTTTGTCCTACACAGTCAGTGCTGACTCCTTCCCTCTGAGAAGCTGGTATTTATACTGCATATTTACCACTTAGCAGACCTGTTGGCAAGGCTCATGTACAATACTGTCGATTAGTTTGTCCTAAGAACCCTGAACAACCCAGAGTCCTCAACTGCTTTGCTCTCTATTGGAAATGCTTCTACCTGGGAATGGCATGGATTCTTGTGCTGTCTTAGAGCTTTCCCTTTTAGTATTCTAGTTGTTTTACTTAAATGCCATACTATTGAAAAAGCAGTGTATACATTTTGAGGGGAAAAACAAAAGTAGTTAATTGATTTCTTTCTTAATCCATATATTGAAACCACTTGGCTTGGATATTGCATTCGAGTCAGCTGGAAGACACTGCAATCAGACTTTTTAATAGCTTTGTACTTCTCTGTTCACTGGCCCCTGAGCTGAACTACATTTACCATAATATGGTTCATAGAATTATAGAGTGGCTTGGATTGGAAGGGACTGTAAAGCAAACTCAGCTCCAACCCTGTGCCATGAGCAAATTGCCACCCACCAGACCACACTGCCAAGGGTCTCATCCAACCTGGCCTTGTGTGCCTCTGTGGATGGGGCACCACAGCTGCTCTGGGCAGCCTGTGCCAGTGCTTCACTAACCTCATAATAAAGAATTTCTTCCTAATATCTAATCTAAATCTCCCCTCTTTTAGTTTAAAACCACTTTCCCTTGTCCTTTGTCTACACTCCTCCATAAGTGCTTCCCTTCAGCTTTCTTACAGGCCCCTGTAAGTACTGGAAGGCTGCTATGAGCAGAAAGAGAGAAGTCTGAGGACTCCCTGCCAGTGTTCATCAGCCTTGAGTAGAGAGTTAAATCTTACTGTTTTTACATTGAATCAGTAAGGATGTAGTCAGTAATGTCAATCAACTTGCTAACAAGTAGAGGAAAATTCAGTGGGGACATGTTTTCCTAGTGCTTGAACAGTCTTTTGGCTTGTGGTGAAGTGGCGAGTTAGTATTGCTCAGGTGGGGAGCTAGATATAATCTAAGGGAAAACGTACCTGGCAAGGAAAGGGAAGATATCTATAGGAAATGCATCTCACAGTGACCTGAGACCATCAATTCAAACCATGGTGAAATGCACCGAGGCCACTAGAAGCAGCCCCAGGCAGATTCACTGCTTACTTTTGTGAGTTTTATGCAAGGGGACCACAAATCCAGGACACAGCTTCCTGTGGGCAGGAACACACATGGTCTTTCCCTGCTGCTTCATCATGACCTCAATCTCACATCATTGTTTCAGGCAACACCAGTGCCAGTGCATAGCATAAACGGGAGACTGCTTCTGCTCGAGCAGGGATGTGGCCATCCTCTTTCTGAGGCAGAATAACTGTAAATAAGATCATTGCTTTGCTTGTAGCTCTCAGGATACCAGTGTTTACTCTCTGAAGAAAAATGGGGACCAAATTAAAATGTGGTGCTCAGAAGACACAGCAGCTAATCTCTGAGGTACTATGGGCCACATATCCTCTCTAGGAGATGTCTGAGGGACACATGCCGTGTCTTCTCCAGCATCTTACCAGATGTGCTCCAGAGAAGGACTGGTTCATCTATGACCAGAGACTGTTGTGTGTCCCCAGCTGCATTTATGTCCATCTTGTCCAGTCAGCTCCATAGGACTGAGTGCCACATCAGCATGCTGCTGGGTGATATGAGGATAAGGCACTCATGCCTGCACACACATGGTTGCACATCTGGGGAACCGAGGAATAAAGCAGCTGCAAGTGGGTGGCCAGCACAGTTCAAACAAATCCTGAAGAAAGGTGGTGGAAGTCCTGAACGGAGCACAGATTTTTCTGGGCCTTACTATTGAGGTGACCAAAGGAGAGCACTCTTGCTGCTTACATTGACATCTGTTTCCCTGCTTCCCCTGAGGCTTCCTCCTGGTCTCCCTTAACACCATTTCTCCATGCCAACACATTCCCATGATATCATTTCTAGTTTCTGCTAGGCAGGAATGTAGCAGTGAAAACATTTTCCCCACTTGTAAAGAAAAGACAATTTAAAGGCTCAACCTGGCCTATTTTCCATTCCCCAATAAAGGCTGTCTTATGCACAATAAAATTATGATTACCCATCATAACAATACAGGGGACAATACAGCTTGCACTAGATTAGAGGCCAGATTTCTAAAGCCAGCAATGGGACCCAGTTGTATGAATACTTGCATCTCTCTTAGACACGTAAAGGAAGAGTGCTCATCACCTTGTTACAGTTGGTAGAGCCAAGACTTCTAAAACTGTCTGCCTAAAGCCGTGAGCCTGAAGCCCACTGCTCAGCCATCTGAATAGCTGACTGATTTTTAGACGTTCTGAGCATTTTACAATTCCCACGTGATTCTGCTAACAGCAAATCTTGGCCCTGAAGCCTAGCTGTTAAATTAAGCAGCACAGAGTCTGGCTGCGATTATAAGAGCTGAGAAAAGCCTCCATTTGTGCTACACTGCATGCCAGGCAGAGCTGGCCTGTGTCCTGAGCAGACCTGTGTGAGGTTGTCATTGCAAGCAGATTTGCAGGGCTTTACTCAAAACAATCCCCCTGAAAATGTGATCCCGTGTACAAAAATGCTGAGTGAAAGGACTCCTGTAACTCCAGTAGTGCTGCAGAGCAGTCCTGAAACCAGCGGTCTGCAGTGGAAGGGGTGAAACAAGCTGTGGTGGAGGAGATGGCAAGAATATGCCCAGCTGTGGAATTTGAAACGTTCTCTCAAATGAAATTGAATTTGCTGAGGTTTCAGTTCAAACTACAGAAGAAAAAATCCCGCTTCAACATGTGTTTCTAGTTTGTCTGCTAAACTACTTTCGCTTCAGTTTTTTTGAATATTCAAATATTTGTGTGTTACATAATGCAGTACAAAAAACAGACACTTCCAGTCAATCACAATGAGGTTTGCATGGGCTTGAGACAAGGTGGGTTTTGTGCTGTTCTTTTGCTGTTGTTCTTGTTCTTTTGTTTTCATTTGTTTGTTTGTTTTTTAATAACATAAATCGAGAAAGTTTATTTCATCTTCAAATGAATCCACCAAAAAATCTTCAAGCCCTCTGTAGAAGAGAAATTTCTTCTTACAGATGTAACTCAGAGCTTCCACAGCTGTGTGCCTGGATCAAAGGCATAGGAACGATGGGAAAGGGGCAGTGAGACGGTGCAGCATTCATCCAGCATGTGACAGTGAGTGCAGACGTTGGTGCCTGGAATCATGATGTCATGGTATGAGTTATAGACAAACATGGGAGTTCAGGGAAATTTTCATCTCCCATTCCTGACTGACCGCAGCCATGTTTACGTACAAGTAACGGTCAGTCAAACTTCTACATTTCAATGGGAGTTTTGCATTAATCAGGAGTAAAAGCTCTGAGGGACCTTGGAGTACTGTTGGACAGTCGGCTGAATATGAGCCAGCAGTGTGCCCAGGTGGCCAAGAAGGCCAATGGTATCCTGGCTTGTATCAGGAACGGTGTGGTGAGCAGGGCCAGGGAAGTCATCCTGCCCCTATACTCGGCATTGG
>PPHD01025076.1:0-11893 GCA_002909625.1 Bambusicola thoracicus
TCAAGAACTAAGAACAAGCTAAATCAACATAGCAAGGGCCCTCTTCTGTCTATTTATCTCTTCCAATCTTTAAATAAGAAAGCAATGTTTGCCTTTATTTGCCATTGTAGATCACCGAACGCTGCAGAGGCTCAAAGGAAAGCCTTGTTAAATAACCTGATGCAGAGTCTGCCTTTAAACTACCTCCTCAAAGTAATAATGCTGTCGCAAAACCAGCCTTGTTTGCCTGCAAGAAGTAATGAGGCAGCTCTCTGACCTGACAGATGCTGATCCTGCCCCCCTGGCAAGGTGCTGGGTAGACTGGGAGTTCACGCACTGGTTTTGGTTCTGCTTTGGGAAGCTGGCCAACATGCAGTAAGCCACCTCTGTATTGAGAACAAGGTGGCTGGCTGGCTTGCCAGACAAAGAAATCAGCAGGCTTGAGGCTCCCGGTCCCTGCTCACCATGATGATGGCTGAGTTCTGCTCAGGGAGGTGGAAGTTTCCGACCCACACATCAAACCCATTCATCTGTCAGCGTGGAAGATTATGTCAAAAGCGTTTCTGCACCTTCTGATGACAGGCTGAGGAGAAAAGGAGGATGGCTCGAAGTTCTGCCCCTGCCAACCACCGCTTTCATTAAACACTTTGTCAACCATTGTCATAACACAACTTTTCATTGCGTCTGCACAAAAGGGAGCCGAGGGCCCAGAACAATCGAGCCCTGCAATAGAAATTCCTCTGGCTAATCTGTCGAAAGATAGCTGCCTAGTCCGCAGCTTACTGAATAGGCACCATCCTCTTCCCACATGTTTGTGGATGGCTTTACAGCACCGGCATGGAGGCCCCATGCACACTTCACTGGGTATGAAAAGCATGGCAGCAGCTGAATAAGCCTGGGGATGGGAGTTGGGGGAACAACAGGGGGAACGCATTGCCCGTGCTTTGAGTATACAGCTGTGCACAGCAGAAAGCACACGTGAATTTCTCTTTTAAACAAGTTTTTCACTCCCAGAGAGATAGCAGAGTCCTCATAAGTGGTGACATGCAAGGCTTAACAGTGAAGCATAAAGCAATCAGAAACTGCAGGGATTCAGTTGCTTGTATGAACTGTAAGAGCAGAAGGAAGGAGCTTTATTTCTTTTTTCTTATATACACAGAAAGCCCCAAATCCACTTCTTGGAGCAAAGAGCAGAGAAATGGCTACTGTGGTCAGCGCCAGCTACCAAGCAGTGCATGGCACAGCAACACCTTCCCCTATATGGGATTATTGCAGTCCTCCTTAAAATGGAGTTGCAGTAAGCCATCCGCACTGATGAGTCAGAAGGAATTGTCACATCCAAGATGTGTGTAGTCCTTCATTATCTTCAGAGGATTCTGCCAGGAGTCCTTTGGGAACCACTCACCGGACCTATTACAGCCAGTCCCACATGTCCTTCCAGTCCATCTGCTAAACTGGTAGCAAACCAAAGGTCTTTGAACCGTTTGCCTCGCTCACTCTTGCCTGTTTCCTCTCTCTCAAGCAAGGATATCAAATGGAAATTCACTTTGGCCAAAGGCTTCGCTTTAGGGCCTGCACTCACGCTCACTCTGGTAAGCCTGCTCACTCAGGCTTTGCTTGTGCCCCGGCTCAAATTAGCAGCCGCAGCAGATTAGCTTGGGTTAACAGAGCGCTCATATAAGGGGCTCTATGTGCAGAAGGGAGTCAACTTAAGGGCAACCCTCAAGCCATAATATGAGCTAATTTGACAGTGAAGACAAACTTTGAGAGGTCATCCAGACACCAAGAGAACTGCACCATGAATCACTCCAGTCATGACTAACAATGCCGTCTAAAGGAAATTCCTGTAGCATGATTACCAAAGAATCAATACCACACCGATTCCAGCAGATGCATGCAGTCATTAATGCAAAGGATACTAATTAAAACCACATCACTGAGAACCATCATACCAGCCTACAGTTTAACGTAACTAGTGGTTGAGAAGGCTGAAGGAACGAGGGAACCATCTTTGAATAACTCCAAATAACATCTTGGACCCCAGCCCTTCCTCCTGCACTCCCAACTGCTCCCAGTGCCGGGAGCAATGAGATGTCAGTGCCTGGAGGTTGGCTGGGCTGCTCTCGTATCACCACCACTGCTGTCAGCTCTCAAGGGCTGAGCATCTCCTGGCAGAGCACTCCTTTCTGCTTACTTGCCTCTTCTAAGAAGGGCACTGTTGGGTTATTTCAGGCCTTGTTTGGTTTATACAAATGTGTTTCGACAATGCCTCGGATCCTATCTCTTCCTATTTTAATAACCTTAGCAAAACAACGAAAGGAGTTTTTCATTTTTTTTTTTCATTTTCCAAGACAAACTGAACAGTCTCCTTTAAAGATTCAACGTTTTGGGATGTTTTAAAGAAAAAGAAATCATCTTTGACTCAATCTATATAAACTGCACTGATACGGAGGCACGCTGCACAACAGCAGAAGTCAGGGCAATGCATCACAAGAGGGAAGGCAAGACAGTGTATTCAGAGTTCTCTCTGCTCCTGGAAATAACAGCAGCAGCAGCCACACGGCCTGCAGTTACTAAGGCTACCAAACTGCATTATGGTTGCACGCTCCTCTGCCCCACAGCAGACAGCCCAGTCAAAGGCAGTATTGTGTGCAGGGAACAGGGGATGCTGCAAGGGTTAGAGCAGGCGGTGTTTAATTGCAGCAATTTTTCACTTTATTTGCTGTTTCTATTAAGCTGCGCTGCATGAAGGAGATGTATTCTCTCCAAAACGCACCAAGCCATCAGCTGCAAGCACTGCCTTAGAGCGAAAAAAAATAAAATTCAAAGAGGGTTGGAGCATCTGAATAGAAACCACTGTGTTTACTTCACCATAAAGCTATCCTGGTTTGCCACCTGCGGCAGGTAAAGCAGTTGGAAGGAAAATTAGGATGTGGAAGTCTTTAACCCACAAACTCCGCCCTTCATCTGCCCAGATACCCATAGGGTTTGTTCGGGCTTCATTGTTTTGCCTAATTAAAGCGTTGCTTACTCTCAGGAGAAAGACGTGTCCTGAAAGCAGAGCTGGCAGCTCCCTGCCCTGCAGAAGGCAGAGCTCCACATCCCCAGCACGAGGGCTGCAGGCATCGCGTGTACGCCAGGCGCACGTGAACCAACTGCTTTGCTCCTTAGGTAAATCAATAAAGGCCACGACTCCTGCACTAACATTTCAATTAAGGTTCCCCACTGTGTATTCAACATACTAAACCAATTTATTGAGGATTAACAACTCTATAATTTACTGTATGCGTCTACCTTGCAGGCACTGCTAAGCCTCCATTAACTGACAATAATACACAAGAGCTGCATTGATAGACCAGCATAAAGTGCAATTTACCGCTTCAAAAATTGCTGCTTCTGCAGAGCTAACATTTTCACCTACAAGTTGTGTAACTTTTCACAAGTATGGCAGATAAACCATGTTAAACCTTTGGCTTTTTCAGATGGCTGGAAGGCCCAGCAGCATCACGTCCAGCTGCTGGCAGCCCAAACCTCCCACCACATGACTGTAAAATCCAGCTGTGGGTTACAGGTCGAGCACAGATGGAAAAGAGATAATTCACAAACTCCCTGAACACTGTTCAGAAGTTTCCACGGTTTAAAAAAACATCCGAGGCCAACAATCATTCAATAATATCCAATAACCCATATTTTAAGATACATTTCCTACTAAAACACAGAATGGTAATGTGCTCTGAAACCACTCGGAATCCCTGAAGACAGGGATTGTGTCTGTAAGCATTTCTGGCAAGCTCGCCAGTTTTTCCAGTGCTCTGACACCCCGATTTGTTTGTCAGAAGTGCTCATTCAGTAAATGCGTCCCTGGGCAGAGCACTGCAAATTGAGAGCAGCACCCACTGTGCTGGGGAAGGGTGAGCACCAAACCCACACTCGGTTTTTGTCACCTGCTGAAGTGCCTTCCTTTGCAGAGCCCATCGCTCCAGCAGCACACAGCCACCAGCTGCCACCAACTGCAAAGACAGTGTCCCACTCAGGTCAATTGCTCACGGCACAGGAGGGCAAGGGACCCCTGGCATCGCTTCGTCCCCTCACCCTGAATAGTTAATCAGGAAGGGCCGATCTCCCCCCAAAAAACACACTCGCTTGGAAGAGGCACAAAGGAATATTTGTGCGCTGGTTAAAACCAGTCAGGCAAAGAGGAAGGGAAAAAAAGCCTTGCAAAAACAGCAGGCGGGTTTCTACCACAGCACGGGGGCTCGCCAGCCTGCATCCTTCCAGCACTGCTTCCCATCGTCGTCCTCGCTCATACAGGAGAAAGAAGGGTGCGAGGGCAAGGAGGGAGGCATCTCCCAGAGAAGAGCTGTGACTTCTGCTGTGCTGTCATCTTAGAAACACATGTGCTGGGATTTTGCTCGGCAGCTCCTTGCCAAAGTTCACTACGCTGCCCAAAGTCAAAGCAGCCAGCTCTGCAAACCACACATCAGCACCAACACAACTGGTCTATCACCACATCCACTCCCCACCTCCCACCCAGTGCCAGCAATACAGTCTCACACAACACAGCCAACTCTGCAGCTTCCTACCATGGAGGTAAAATCCTTTCTGACTACACCTGCAAGTGGAATTGCAGCACTGTGCTCCTTGCTGTATCCCTCGTGCAGTTTTTCAGCCTGAAGCCCAAGCCAAAAAGGACATTCCCTGCAGTTTTCAGTGCCACAGGCTGAAATGAAGAGGCTGGATGAAGCCAAAAGTCTTGCATGTTGAAAGAAAGTATGTATACAACCCCAAGCATCGGGAGAGGACCCGTGCTGGCAGTGCTGCAGGTTGCATGGCCAGCTCTAATCCCCCAGAGGTGCGAAGAAAATATTGCTCTATTTGCAGTTTAAAAATAGCTCTTCTTTGTAAGAGCAACTTAAGGGCAAAATATGCACATTTTAATCTAAAAGAACTTCTAAGTTGGCCATCTTAGCTAGAGATGTGCGGTTAACACCAGCATTCACCCTCTCCTTTTGAGTAATCAATGTCCAAACATAATGCACTTTCATTCCAAGCACTTTTATATTGCCAATAAAGCACCACACAATTTAATGGATTTCTAACCCCAAATTGGAAGCTGTACTGCATCCAACTGACTCAATTTGTTCAGGCTTAGAGGAAGCCCTGGAACAAAACGCTAGAAATAAAACCACATGTACTGATAACATTACAGAAATAGATACACCAAGAAGCCAATGTTCTGTCCCTTTATTTTATCTGACCTCCAACCTGTTTTAATTGACCTTCAAGATGGAAAGACTGCATTTAAAAGAAACCATTTCCACCTAGATCAAGAGAAATGGAAGCCAAGCTATATATAATGCACTTGCTGCAAAACAAGGCAAATAAATCTACCATTAAACTCCCTTTCACTTGACAATGAAAAGCTAGAAGAGACTTTCAAGTTAATTTACTCCATATTTTATGTCCTAAGCAGAGCTATTTTCTAGACAAACTTGCTTTCTCTCCATGTGACACACACATAGACAGGAGCTTCCCATATCCCCCTGCATGACGCCCTGTAACACCTGGTGCAGGACAGTTGTTTTGGCCAGCAGAAGGCTGAAGCAACAGATCTCAAAGCAATGGTGCAACACAGAAGTTTCCAGCCGGTGGTCCACAGCATGCTCCCTGCCACTAGAAAGCCAGCCCTGATGCTAAGAGCTATCTGCCAGAACAAGCTTTCACACCTCTCTTCATGCAATGCATTCATCAGTGTTTATTGCTGGGACAGCAGCAGGATACCTCCCAGGATTTTGAAGCAGGTGAAGCTGGTACCCAAGTCTCAGCCTTAAGAGCATCATAAGGAAACCAAAGGTGCTTAAATCTGCTGGTTCTTTAAATTGTCACATGCCAGAACTCACATTTCTTACATAAAGCAGAACAGCACAAACGAATATAGTCTCCCTCAAATAACTTGTGCATGTAAGTAACTGTGTACCTGTATATTCAGGTAGTGAAATATTCAAGCAAACAGACATGCAAACATCTGTATATCCACTGCTGCAAAGAGCAACACACCCGCAGTCAGGTATGCAGACAAAGGCTTTATCAGCAAAGTCTGGGATAGCTGAACAGATGATGACAGTTGCGAAGAGTGCTAGTAAAAGTCTTTATTATACTCCTCCCCAGCATATAATGACATATCTTTCACAGAAGCACTGTTTTTAAGATCTTTGAGAGCTTTACAGTTTTTATTGGTGCTCTTCTCCAACCCCTTCCGCTTATAAAGCCAGATTTCTTCATTAGCACAACTCAGACTGTACAAAGACTCAGAGAGAGAGAACAAAAATTATAGCCAGCCACATTTTAGAAAGCCCTCCCCACAGACCTGCTCCTCCTGCTGCAGCCTGCTATCCCAGGACCTGTCTGCACTAACAGAGCCCAACTGGAAATGGGGGCTCTGGCACAGCCTTTGGTCACTTCACCACCACTGGGGCAGAGTGGGACCCCAGAGCTCCTGCCCCAGTGTGAGGCTTGAGCCCAGCTGCACCCCATCAGCCACTGATCCAAGCACAGGCTGCGCCTTCAGATCAGAAGCTATTTCTTCATCCACTTCAAAAGGCGACGATGTTACCTTGCCGGATGGATGCCCTTATTTATTATTCAGTGAACTGCCTCAGATTTGTACAACTTCGCAGCTAAAAGCATCACAGCTAACTCACAGCGAGGGCAGATGTTACTGAGGTTGAATCAAGGAACAAGCTCTCTCTTCTACAGATTTTTATTCTTTCCACACTGCAGAAGTTTAGAGGTATGGGAAGGGAAATACTGCCCTAGTATTTTGCTACAGGAAGCAATTAACAACACAATCTCTTGCAGAACTGCTGGATTCCAAGGGAATCTGGATAAACTCATTTCATCTTCTTGTAACCATTATTACTGGCATCACACTGTTCCACTTGGCACTCAAGACCGTACATTTTGCTGTACTTCTGTCCAACCCTCTGCCCACCAGAAGGTGCATATGTGCCAATGGAGGCTCCAGACCCAGCTTCCAGCACTGGGAACTCCATCATCCAACAGCGAGACCTGCAGGAAGATGTAAAAGAAAGCCAAACCCTTCCTTCTTCTGTTGAACCTGTCCCATTCAGGTACAACCCAAACTACCCGCTATCTCAGAACTGCACTGATGGCTCTGAAAATCAAAAGTCCTACATGAAATTCCACATGGGTGGCCGCATTGAAAACAGCAGAGCTAACACTACAATTAAGCCAGGAACAGAAACACCCTTTTTTTTTTTTTTTTTTTTGCTCTTCTGAGTGGTCCTTGCAAGCCGGGCATCCTGCCAGGATGCTCACAGGGCTCTGGGCACACCGGCTCTGCAGCAGAACCATGCAGTGCAACCAAGTGGTTATTTAAAGAACAACGTGAACGCAGAAGGTGCTCACAAGGTTTGTTGCTGTGCAGGGAGGGCCACAGCTGTGCCCACAGCTTCAAGAACTCCAAGAGTGCCCTTTCAAGAGCAGGTAAATTAATCTCTGGAGAGAATAAGGAAAGAGAATTGGTACTGTCTCCCTAAGGACGACCAAAAGAGTTCTTAGAGCTGGTGGGAAATCGTGCTCTGAGCACAGAGAGGGATGGAAAAGGGCAGAGCTTCACACACAAAAGAGATGAAGAAATCCTGAGCTGAACCATGGCAGAGAACCCAAGGCACCCGGCTGCATGTGAAGTGATGAAGATGACACAACCAAGACCAGAGGGTAAGAGCTAAAAAAAAACGTAACAGAGAAACACCTACACAACTCACTACTGCAGCTGCGAAGCCACAAGCTTAACAGCAGTACACAAAGTACAATTCTATGTCATCATCAGCTCCTCCCAGCACATGGGGTTGGATCCTGTCAAGGAACAGGGCAGCAAACTGTCCCATGTGAGCAACCCCACAGAGATGCTTCTCCTCCGGGTACACTATTCTGGGCCCTTCCTAAAGTCAGGCGATGCCAGCAGCAGGACTTGGGTCTCGACCAGCAGGGCACAGCCACACACCCCAATATACAATCAGAATTCCAAGCCTGGCTCTGCTACACCAACGCCACATCAACAAACACATTTTCCTCAATTTGTCACAGCTAGCCAGGTATGAAATAAAAAGCTTTCAGAATCTTCCAAACACACGGGCTCCCCCCTCCAAAGACTTCAGCAAACCAATGAAAATTGTGTAAAAACAAACCATAGCACATTTTATAGGGGAAAAATAACTTTGCTGCAACTGGAAACACATAACTTAGCTTTTCTGTAACAAAACGTACAGGAAATGGCTCTGCAAAAGTTAACTGAGTGATACTGAGCTTTCTCCAGAGTGTCGTATAGGAAATAACACTGCAGCAACAACTGCCTGATTTAACCTTTTGTCCAGACTACACCACAGAGCCGTAGCGCAGAGGTATCTGGCTGATGTTAACAATCCTCTGGTGCATTCTGCAGGAGGACGGCGGCACACAAAGCAGGTTATCACACTCAGCAAAGCACCCCTGCCATGGTCCAAAAGCCCAGGCAGCCAACTGCTGATGGAAAACAGCATTTTATGATTTTCCCCTCCTGCAGCTGGTGGTTGGTTTTTATTTATTTATGAAAGATATGGAGAGGTAATACCCATCCTGAGGTGCAAAAAGCAGAGAAGACTTATGCACCCCATGCATGCAGAATCATGCCTGGCCTACAGAGCAGACAGCAAGGAGCCCCATCCCTGCAGCACGCCATACAGCAGCAGCCCAACTGTCCCTCAGAGTGACACCACAGCACCTCGGGGTGGCAGCCACCACCTCCACCATCCCAGCAGAGGCTGCACTAGTGGCAGTGATCCCCCAGCAATGCCAGAGCAGCACATCGGCCAAGAAATCTGGTGTCAATATTTGCCCGGAGCCCTGCAATCACAATTACATAAACTGAGCCAGGCTGCCCTCCGGCCTTTCCCCCCTGCTGCCCACACGCACCAGCATGGAGAACGCATTGCTGCACAGAGCTGGACTGAGTCTGCTTCTCAGCATTCCTCTCTTTTAGTCACAAAGTGCTGCAGCATAAGGCGTGCATCTCGCCCACTGAATCCCCAGCACCTCACTCAGCCATCACCCCGCATAAAACGTGCTGTCTGGGAGAGAACAAGGCGAGGAAAAGAAATCAAAGTTCTCTCCATTCCCACAAAACTGGAGTTCCCACGTAACTGCTGCAAGAAGTGCTTTACCAGGACGGAGCACCCCAGGAGCTATGGGACGTGCTCCCTGCCTGAGCAGGTTAGCCAGCAGGAAAACATTTTCTTCAGCAAGCTTGACGCAACCACCAAAGTTGCTCCAAGATGAAATAGAACTGGGGCAAAAGCCAAAAGAACCCAGAGCAGGGACAAAACCCTCAGTGCAGGAGGCTCACAATAAAATACTCCACACACAACAGCACGGATTTTAACGCACCAAATTGGCCGCTGGGAGAGAAGCCAACTCACGGCAATATCGCAGCTGGCCTCGGGAACGGCTCATGGCCGGGGGTGGTTTTTGCAGCCCCACATTTACGTGGAGTCACGTGAACACCATTACCTAAACTGCACCTTTTCCATGAACACCTTCTCCAGGATAAAGGTTCTCATTTTGCTCTACATAAAAACACCCTCCGCAGGTTTATAAGCTTTAATTGCTATGGGAGCACATAAAAAGTGTCCAAATAAGTCTATTTAATGGTTACACATTAACTGTCATACACCTCCAGGCTTCTGTTATCCATAAATTTGCAAGATCAATAAACCCCTTATAAGCAAACTTTAAAAAAAAAAACAGCAGTTGGTGCTGAAAATGCTCCGTCCCTATTTACTAATAGCTTTGGTAAACCACTTGGGAATGCTTACCTTGATCTGAAGCCTCCTGCTAAGGAAAAAGCTGTCTTTCAACACAAAGAAAAGGAATCAAGAAATGCCTATTTCTCTCTTGCTCAGAATTGGACGTGTGCCCACAAGGTAATGCAAGAGCAGCGCAATGGCAGGCTGGGAAGGACTTGGCTACAGCAAAACCGTGTGAGAGCCTGTAGAGGCAGAGCCCCTCCAAACCCAAGGAGAAAAGCCTCTGGGAAACACTGAGATACTCTGCACAACTCCGGAGGAAGGCAAAAAGGATTTCATTTGTCGCCCTGTACCTGATGGGACTCAGCAGCACAGTGCAGCCCTGCTGCTTGACTGCTGCAGTGCACTAAATGCCTGCTAAATTTGACACTGGGTATACAGAGAAGCCCTGGAGTGCAGCACAACGCTCAGAGCAGCGTGGGGAAGGGGAGAGGGAGAGCAAGGCAGGCAGCCTGAGAGTGATTAAGTGTTGATCAAATCCAACTATTTCATAAAGTTTCTGGTATGCCCGACTGGCTTCAACGGTCTCCATGCTTTGCTGTGAAATCCCTGCGATGTTTATGAGAAGTCTGCAAATGGCTCCTTTGTCGCCTCTTTTTTTATTATTATTATTCCTCTTTAATAAAGAAAACACAAATTCTGAAGCTGCCGGGACATCAAAATGCTGTCAAATCCTGGCTGCCCACCACCTTATGCCGCCTGTCCTTTGGGGCACGGGTAAGGTACTGCCCTCCCCTTATCTGACCCCCCTTTTTCCTGCTGTGCAAAGCCAAGCTGGGCACAGTGCCGTCCCTTCCCTATAGTTGGGAGCACCAAATTTTGGGTAACAGAGCTGTGCCAGCACTCAAGCCATGCCCGAACCCCACAACAACCCCACAACCCCAACCCCCCATCCACGCTCACTGAATCCACATTGTAAACACTAAGCACAGGCTGCATTTCAGGCCAAATAACACAGGGAGGCCCTTGGAAAGATGGAATCGCTTACTATCGGGAGGGAGGGAGATTATAGAGGTTATTTAAATTAAAAACAAACTAGACAAACAAATAAGCCCCATTTCCCTCCCCCCGGCCGCTGCTGCCTGCTCTGCACATGTTATCTGCAAACTGCGGGCAAAGCAATTCCCCACTCCGTGC
Source organism: Bambusicola thoracicus (assembly GCA_002909625.1). Taxonomy (NCBI): domain Eukaryota; kingdom Metazoa; phylum Chordata; class Aves; order Galliformes; family Phasianidae; genus Bambusicola; species Bambusicola thoracicus. The sequence continues at coordinate 10,980 of PPHD01025076.1, forward strand.
TATTGCACAATCTGCTCACTCTGAACCTTACACTACGTAAGGAATTAAACAAACATTTCCTCCTTTTCCTTCTTCGGGTGTCTGTTTTTCCCCCCCTCCCTCCCTCCCTTTCCAGGGCTGGGCTCTGAAGTCCAGCCCTCCATGGGGCCAAGGCATAGCCAGCAGCAGGGCTCCCCATCAGCCCCCAAAAGCCCCAAACTTCCCCCAAAAGAGGCAGGGAAGAGTTTGCACAGCAGCTTATGACTGCACGGGTTGATCCATACAGCACACAGGCAGCCCCGTGCACTCCCAAAATACACCAAGGACAGCCACAGGGGAAAGGAAGGCGATACCAAAACACGATGTAGAGATAAAAGGAAAACTTTGCAGAAGTCAATTAAAAAGGCAGTCAGCCCTAGAGACAGAAATCCTCAGGAAAGCAGCTCTCCTTCCACACCGATTGCTTGCTATTACATGCAGCTGCAGCAGCAAACTGGTGGATAAAAGCCTGTGCCTCAATCCGCTCATATTTGCAACAGGTCTACATTACAAATTTGGGTTATATCTGGCTTGCATGAGACTGCATGGGAAAGCTGGGAAGTCAGAGCATGGAATGAGCCAAGGGGCCGAACGCTGGAGACCCAAGAGTCAGGTTGTTGGAGTTTTTTTGTGGTTGCTGCTATTTAACGGCAATGCCTCATTACGGTTTGGGATAAAGGAAGCTTTTGTTAACTACCTGCTCTCTCCCTCCCTCTGCACCTTCCCTCGGGGTTTTGAGATCACATGAAAAACACATCCCAAGCTCCTCGAGAGATTTTTCTGCACAGCCAAGGCTGACAAGACTTGACATTCCTGAAATGTTTAAATGGGAGGAGAGGGAGAAACAACAACATTTTTTCAAACCCGCTTTATACATCGTGCACAAGCAAAAACTG
>PPHD01025077.1:0-11893 GCA_002909625.1 Bambusicola thoracicus
GCTTTACTCCTCTTAGCCAAATGATAAGTAAGAAAGCTTTGTCTTTCCTTCCCATGTGACCAACAAGAGAGTCTTTGATAGGGAAAATGGTTCTTTTAACCAAGGACCTCTTTTCCCTTCAGAAAAATTACTTAATTTCTAACCCTGAGAAGTGAAAGGCCACCTTCAGTCTCGTCTTTAAAACTAGTGAGAAATGGTAATGCGTGGTTTGGTGTTTAATCAGATAACCACCTCCATCATTCATTTCCACAGACAAGGAAATCTTCTAAGGAAGATATTCGTATCTACATAGAAACCATTCCTAGTAAAATGTACTTACACGTTTTCAGTATTACTGCTGCAAAGCGTTTGCCTTGACAGAAGGCTACTTTGTTTATTAGTACAAGTCAAGCTTAATTTAATACAATTTTCACAGTTTATTTCATCTTCGTGGTTTTTAATACCAACCAGGTATTTCCTCATTTAACTTAAAAACGCCTAGAAGTAACACAGAAACATCCACATACCATAAAAAGGGCTTCATAGTTTTCAATCATCTTTTGTACAACAGCTATGATAGCAGTACTCTCTTCAGCTCGAGCTGAACTCTGAACTGTGAATTCTTTGTCTGTAGATTTCTGCTTGTGCAACAGGTTAGGGCCAAAGATAGTAGCCAGGTTAAGTGATGTCATTTTGTTCCCAGTAACCTGGAAAACAGAACAGAAATGAAGCAGGGGCTCCCAGGATCTCATGTGTCCAGAGATATAAGCATACACACAAATCTACACACACAAGACATTTGACAGATAGTTTATTCATCAAAATAAAAAATGAGTGCTAGTCAAACATTTAACCATTTTCAGAGATGTCGAAAGACTTTGTTTGGACATCCCTGCTAGAAACTCTGTGGATTTTCTAGATGGATTTTCAAATGGATTGGAGGAGAAGAAGGTGAAAGTGCTGTCTGCCCTTAATTTCCTGTCAGCTTGACAATGGCATACTTCATCTGAAGTCAGGGAAACCTCTGCTTACTTCAATCCCTCACCATATCACCTTCTCTTCAGACCACATACTGCAAAAAGTTGGCATCTTCCAGTAGCACTCATGATATGAAGTAGACACGGTGAAGAAAAGCATCCTTTTCCAGGTTCAAACAGTAAAGTGGTTTGGATACTTGAGGAATATGCTCATTGTTTTTATAACTGTTTTTCTATTTTTTTGCTTGTTTCCTAGAACATGCTAAATATTTACTTTTTTAGCCATTTTTTTGTTTCTTTTTATTTTTTTTTTTTACTTTCTTTTCCATCTGTATATCTGTGCTCAACCAAGCAGTAGCAACCTGATTTTGGAAGAAGCAGAAGGATAGACACCAATACAGAAACGATCTGAAATACACATCATACAGGTTATTAAATCAAGATATTCATTGTCAAGTTTGTGAGTAGACTCCTTTTTCCCCATTCTATTCTTTTAAGAGAGAAAAAGCAAGCGTCATGTGCTTCCTCTCTGTCTCCACTTGATTGCTATTCTGGGAATGCAGAAGATGATGCCAGCAGTTTGACTATATAAGAATGCAAGTGAATTTCGTTAGTTGAACCAGTATTTCTTGCAGGCTTTTTCTTTTTTTTTTTTAAGAAAACAGATATCATATGCATTATTTTTTCCCTTGCTTCGGTTACATTTGAACTAATGAATAAAAAAAGGACAGAATGAAGCACAGAAAAACAGCCTTTCACAAAATGAGTGATACAAAACGAATGCCTTAAAGGCAGTTAGGTATGGTTTTTTTTGGTAGATGGCATACACTGAATGTTCCAGCTGAATTTACAACTGTGCACTGACTACGCTTGTTGGCTTTCTTGTTTTTGCTTTTAATTTTTAATTTTATTTCTTTTTTTATACAGAGATCAACAGGTAGCACAGAGCTGGCAGTAAAAAATAGATTTTTGTTGGGACCACTATTTTATCTCAGAAAGATACCTGCAAGAAGCAGATGCACAGGCAGCCACAATGAACATGTTGACTGTTTATAGAGACTCACCCCAGCATAACAATGCTTAAACAGTCCCTGTGCACACCACAGTGCACGCAGCTGTTTTTGGGTGACCTAGTTTTTAACTAGTGTCAGAGTACTGAGCCACCAAGGATGCGCAGGCATGTGGTGCTTTGAGAGAGCCAAGGGCAGCCCCTGGCTGTGCCCCCATCTGCATGTGCAGGCTGTCTGTACAAACAGTGTGTCTTTTCTTAAGGGCAGCTTCAGGGCATCCCTTAAAAAATGGTGTAAACATTCCCAATGAAATTAGCTGGATGAGTCACGTTAATAAAGTTAGTCATCTATCTCCATATTTGTGAGAGAAGGGCTTTTGAAAGAAATCATGAAGAAGGGACTGTGTGCCAAAGCTTGCCTGTTTTCTTTCCAATGATAGCAGCCTATAAAATACTTTCTTTTGCCCTGTATGCCTTTATTCACTTAATTATTAATGAATAGATGAAGTAACTGTGAATAGAACGCTGTATTATCTGTAAAAGATATCCAATTGTACATAATATTCCTGATGCTTATGATAATGCCAATTTGCCTTGCCAAAATACCTTTAGCAGAGCTGATGCACTCTTAAGTAGAATGAAAATGCCTTTATTACAACTGTTTTACTAAACTCACTCTCTTAAGCAGCATCAGCCTCTAGCCTAGTATTAAGATCCTCTTGGGGATGTTCCTGAACCAACAGGCAACCTCCTGCTGGACGCGAGGGCCTCAGCTGGCTGATATACACGATGCTTTTAAGCACAGTAAAATTGTTACAGGCTGCTCTTTTTAAGTGCCTTCTGTTAAGGTGATGTAGTTGTTTATCAGTGTATTGCTGAGGATGGAAATAATAACATTTGAAAGGCTCTGAAAAAGGCTCATGCAGAGCATTTAAGTTAGGAGTTACCATAGAGTTATAGAATCATTAAGGTTGGAAAAGACCAATAAGATAACCTAGTCTAACCCTCAAACTTCAGGCCGAAATTGTACCATCAAACTTCAGGCAGACTTCAGGCAGAAATTCAGCAAAAGACAGTTTTGTAGTGCCCATTCTTAAATACCAACCAACTCCAAAAAGTGTCCAAAGAGGTGAGGAGGAGTTTCAGCAGAGTGTCAGAAGTAGCCTCAGAAGTCATCTCTGTTGCAGTTCAGAGGAATGAAAAATCCCTTCCACAGAAGAACAGGTACAATTTTGCCAAGCAGCGACGGGCTGTATCTGTCTCTCACTCAAAGATAACACAGCTGCCACCTTTTGCAGAGCAGCACAGCAGTTCAAACGTTTTCCTGGTAGAAAATGGGAGGGCTGGATTTTCAGATCTTCCCTAGTGTGACTGCTCAGATGCATACGTGTCAATGCTCAGAAGTACTACAGTGAATATTAGGAAAAAATTATTCTCCAAAAGAGCAGTGAGGCAGTGGCACAGGCTGCCCAGGAAGGTGGTGAAGTCAGTGTTCAACCAACATGTGGATGTGGCACTAAGGGATGTGGTTAGTGGGCATGGTGGTGATGGGTTGGCGGTTGGACTAGGTGATCTTAGAGGGCTTTTCCAACCTTAATGATTCCATTTCATAATTGAAACCACACCTTGTACAGATTGTACAGAGATTGTACACCACAGCTATGGGTATTATCTCTGTAGGTGGCTGCACTCCACTCTCTCTGCTGAATGCAACTGTAAGTAGGACAGAAGGCAAACAGGATGGATCCTAATCTCAAATAGTGATTAGGTTTACCAGACAGAAGGGCACAGCCAGAGTTCCTCTCTTTTATTTTTTATTCTTTGCTATCTAATGCACACAAGGAATCAAAGGGAAACAAGAAGTGAACTGTGTCCAAAGATTATGTATGAAAGCAACATCAGAGAATGAAGAGAATGAAAAAGCATGCTCCTGAATGCCTGACACTTTCCTATAGGCGGTAGCCCTCCTACAGGCCTAAGAACATAGTAGAAAACCAAATGTCAAATGAATGGGCAAAAATAAGAAATCTCCCTTATCTTTCAGGAACATGCCACGACTATGGTTATTTCACAGCCCTAAAGATCTCTTTCCAGTCCATTAATTAAAGTCAAAAGACAAGAGTGGCTGGGACTTACTTCTTGGCCGTCTTTGTCTGTGCTGTCTTCTGCGTGGCCCGCCACGGTGGAGAGGAACTGTAGCAGTCGGTGTAGGGTATCGCAGTTACAGGGAGGTAGGAGATAAATGAGAAGCTGTAAGGTGCTTAGCTGTTCATCTGGCTCTAATACTAAGAGGGGAAAAAAATATATTCTAAGAAAAGCACTCCAACTAACCTAAAATCAGATCAAATACACTGTTCCTAAAGCCCACATGAACGCTTAGAATAGCTTTGTTTAACAGTAACTTTCCCTGTAAACATCAGAAGAAAAAGAGAAAATCTGAAGGAAATATCAAAGCATAACAAATATTGTTATTGTGTTTTTGCTGCGATTGGTCAACATTTTGTTTGGAGGTTCACAAGCTCTCCTCTCAGCCTATAAGAGAGCAAAACCCATCCTGCATACCTTGTTGTTGTCACCAGACACAAAAATTCTGTTTAATTTTCTATTTATTACTTTCATTTAGATACAGCTATGGGCTTGCAGAGCACACTTTGGAAGCACTCCAGTTCAGTTTAGGCTTTAAGCATTTTAAATGAGTTTACTTACAATTTCACATCTTACAGAGGGAATACAAAACTAGAAAAGCAACCAGAAGGGCATTCTACTGCTTCTGCAGTCACTTCAACCAGCACGTGACTTTAACCATCTAAAATGGTAGCTAGTGACAAAGGTGGGATAAAAGCAGGATCCCAGACATGAAGGCTTCAGCAAGAAACTGAAGAACACATACTGGGCAACAGCTTGAGCTTGAAGGGTCCAACTTTACTTTTTCCCAGACTGCACCCAGGTCTTACCACAGATGAATACGCTGGGACCATTTTAACACAATGACTTTGAGGACCATTAACTACCAAGAAACTTGAACTTCTGATGCTAGGTTTCTGAAGTCAGACTGAAATTTTGGTCAGTGAATGGCTATACAAACTAAAATCACTGTCAGTGCTGAGATACCAGGATAGAGGTGGGAGTCTGTCATCTGCTTCTGCTGAACCAATAACAGGATCAGGATTTAACAGATAACATGAATTCATCCAATATACCAATGTAAAAGCGAAATCTCAGTTTTAGTTCTCAGGGCTAATCTTACACAGCATGAAAACCAAGGAAAGACTTCTGCAAATTATGCTACACAAATATTTGGAGCAAATTAAGGCTAGAGTACTGAATGCACAGAAAAAGAGAATATAGTTTGTAGAAATTACAGAATTCAAACAAGGCTTTTGAAAATCAGTAAATCAAGATGCTGCAGAGCTCACAGAGTGTGTTGATGAAAGGTGTATAAAGTTCTCTGGTGAGAAGTGGGTCAGGCATGTCACGTAGAAATTCCTTTAACAAAGCAGCAACATCATGAATGCTGTGCTCTTCGTCTAACACAACATCTATGCCCCGGTCAAACTCTTCACGCAACTGGAAAAGACCATGACATAAAATCTCAGTCACTTATCATTCTCCCAGTTAGTATGTTCCAACAGATAAAGATCTTTCAAGAAGTAACTTAACACTTCTTCACTTTCCAGATTGTAGTTCATGTCTAATTTCTGCATATTCCACGATACAGAACTTCAACTTTGTACCAGATTGTAGAAATATTCTTTCCAAGTAATGTATGGCACTCTTCTACGAAAAAGCATGCTTAAGTAAATGCAGAAATGTAAGACTAATACCAAAGACAGAAATCATGGTGAATAATGAAAACTGGAAGAAAGTTCTTATACCATCTTATTGTGTTATCCTCAGATTTTTTGAAAGACTGAAACTGCATTTCATAACACGTATTTTTTTTGTACAAAAACATTGATAGTAATAATAGAGTAACGTTAAAGGTTACCAAACTCACACTTCTTTTGTGAATTAAGATTGTACGTATTTAAGCCTAAGTAGTAAACAGACAAGTTCATTAAGACTTCTTGGCACTGGTTCCTACACATATTGTTCCACCCTCCTAGCTTAGTTATACTCATTAAATGATCTTTATTAGGAAATTAGTGAACACCAAACTAATACCACTGTGAGGTATTGCTATTTTTTCAACTACAGTTCTCAGACAATTTCTTTGTAAGTCAAAGGTATCAAACTTCTCAGAGGCAGAAGAAATCACTCTCCCACAGCCAGTATGTCTTTTGACAAGATAGCAGCCTGACTTTCTGGAGAGACTTCCCAACACTAAGAGCAGAAATCCTTCTTCAGGTTGAGAGCTCCATCTTCACTCTTCTCTTCAATGTGAAGACAGCCTGTACCCAACCCAGCACCTCCAGTCAATGCCAGCTCAGGAGACTTAGTCCTGCACCCCAATGAATGTGAAAAAGCTCTAGGGTGGTGAATGAAGAACAATATGCATATATTTGTTCTTCATTTTCTCTTCCTGCTTACCACAAACAAAACCTGTTGTCACATGCACTTATTTATGCATTTATTGCAACGGTTGAAATAGGACTTCTAACTGAAGGAGGAAGAGAGACAAAACTATGCCCACTTTCTGTACAAAAACTAAAGAGCAGCTGAGAAAGCACACCAAAATCTGAGTACTGGGCTTGGCTTTCCGTGGTTCAGAAAATGAATGGAATTTTAATTGAATCCAGACTTTCCCATGTGTTCATGTTGACAGCATTTATTATTTTAACTGCAGGGTCAATGTGATGCTTCCATGTTGTTTAGTAAAATAAATTAGTTCACCTAATTCAGTGAATTTGTCAATGTAATATAATACATAAATACCCAAATCTCTCAGTTTCTTCAGCTTTTAAAACAGAGTAAAAGAAAAAACTGGTGAAAGTGATGTTTGAGTAAGGCTTAGGGTACAAGCAAATGATACAAGCTCTCTGCTTTTTCCCAGAGGTATGATACTAGCATACTCGTCTTTGAATAATAATAAACGTTTTGACACTGATGCTTGTAATGCAAATGACAGGCAGTTTACTTTTAATACTTTTACTCGTTCAGTGTTGATCTAATAACTGTCTCTGCAGAACATGAGTGTTTTCAGCTTTATGGTACATTAGCCACACAGCAGTATTAACTGGCAGAGAGTAAACTACACATCAGTAGGTTATACTGTCCTACCATTCAGAACCAAGTCAGATGAGCTATTCATGATAAATTTCCAAAGAACCAACCATTATGTTGTGTATTTTTGCAAAACAGTACTATTATTCCTGGGATCAGCACTGCCAAGCTTTCTTTTGTTCTGCTCTATTTTGACATTTTGATCTTAACATTCCTAGCAGGAATATTCTATGCTATCTTTTTGTTACCTCCTCCCTAAGCATCACACAACCATTTAGCACTATGCTCTACTACTCTAACTCAACAAGTATTCCCAGATTTTTGGAATAACAATGCAATAGCTGAGGAAAACCTCACTTCTGACCTTGTCTCTGGAACCTAGCTATACACAACCTCAGCTTCTTCAACATTTGGATGAGATTAGAAATCGGATGGGTCTGCTCTGAACTTGAAGTTGAACAAGGTGATGTTTGCGAGCCACAATTTTGAGTGCCTGTCTCACTCCAGCTTCTCACAGGGTCAAAGACATGGCTCTGTACTTCCATATTTCCTCTCATTTTTCCAAAAAAGATTTACAGTTTAGGTTTACTTTGGGAGCTTCTGCTCTGATGAACAAGAAGCCAAGATTTCTTTTTTCTCACACTGTAATCTTTGGAAAATTTCATCACGGTAGACTATTTGGATCTCCAACTCTTTGCTACTTCTGCAGAGCGAAATACACAATAACTATTAATCTAGTGAGATCCTTAGGAAGATTTCACCAAATGTAAAAGATGGCTGAAAACAGCCTGTTATGAACTAACAAAAACACACTAAAGTCACTGACACAGAAAGCCTGAATTTCTCCAGGTGAAGGACACAGAAGAAATTACCTGACAGAAGATAATAGGGTTATTTGTGTCAGACCTGACGAGTAAAAAGCAAATCCATATCCACTCACCTGTCTTACTCTCTTTTTTGAACTTCCAACTCTGAATATTCCCACTGTCTGGAGACCTGCAAGCATAGCACATCAGACAACTGTTTTATTGTATAATTTTCTGTTTAAAATCACATCAAATCAAGGCAGTCTGGGCTATCTGTGTGCTTTAAAGAGTTAAAACACACACACACAAAAACAACAAACAACAGAAGCAATGTCTTTCTCCATAGGGTTGTACTTACTGCTCTGAGACAAAACCCAGCTGTCTTGGAATAAGCAGTCAGTCAGTAGTTCTCAAGGATCTCACTCACATCACCTAACCTGCAAAATGGCATCTCTGTTACATGATGCCATCTTAGTGCCGCTACTAATCTGTGAGGCACAGAGGCCTGCACACAGTGAGGCACTGCTCAACGTTTGGAGGTGGCCCTTTCAGGACTGACAGTGAAGGAAATAATCAACACAATAATACTTGGACACTGATCTGTGTCTTTTAATACAGGAAGCAGCTAGTGTTTGGGTTGATCCACTGGCTGTGTAGTTCCTACCAGTGCGAAAGTGAGAGTTTCCTTCACAGAGATGTAAGTAGTGCACTCAGGCAGATGATGAATGGAAAGAACTACTTGGGAGTTGCACACAGTTTATAGGGTAGGCACTATTTTACAAAAGGAAAGCAATAAAGAAATATTGTTGTATTGCAGGCAATGCAGACTGTTTGTCTGTTGTATCATTCAAACTTTATTTTGGAATGAGTGTTGCCTGCTATTCCATGAGAAATCAGTTCCTGTGTTCTTCTAGCCTTGTACATAGGTGCAAGGAGGACATCAAGCCAACAATATAATGCAGTTGATGAATGGACATATATTGTCCATTACAGAAACTGAAAAATTTGAGAGTAGGTGCCACCTTAGAGGTGCCATAGTCTTTAGCAATGAGAATGTGAGTGGAAATCCTAGAGGCTTAAATATACATCGTATCTGTGAATATACATTGTTTCATACATGAGTTTCAAAAAGGATGAAATTGTCTATTAGCTTTTAAAGATTTACGGTCTAATAAATGCTACTCTGAAACATTAATCTCCTCTAGTGATATACAAGAACTGATAAATAGCATTGTAAAACAAATGCTTTCCCCCTTAAAACAGCCATGAGGTCACACTACTTGCTGGAGATGTGTAAGCCCACAGTATGTGGAGCTGCAGATTCTCATCAGAGAAATTCAGCTCAGATTTGATCTTTTAGCTTTTAGTCTCAACTTGACAACTCTCTTCAAATATTCTTCTCTCTTTGGATAGCAGAAAATTGAATTGATTGAACTGACAGAATAACATAGAAGTAATGTGGTAGTTTAATAACACTAGCAAGGAATCAACTGAGACAGATATACTTGCATTGGGCAAAAACTGAAAGCTGGTTACCAGTTCCTGCACAGACATGACATATTTATTCTACACTAAGGGTCTGCAGGAAGCTTCAGACCTTTACAACTCTGGGACCTGATCCCAGGGCAATAGACAAGAACGAGGCCAAAGGTTGTTATGTCTAAAAAATATAAAATAAGCTTCTTTTCTAACAATCATATAAAACATACATGAGGAGTCCCTTTGCAGCTTGCTGCTGAAAAATTGGTAAAAAAAGACCAATGTATATAGTCACATATATTCAGACTATAAAACATGATTCATCACATAGTTTGGAATGATGTTACTAGAGGACTGCTGCCAGAACATCAAGTCCTCTATTTTTACCCGAAATCAATGAAAAAACAATTGAATCTGTCTTCTGAAATCTTTGTCTTTCTCAAAGTCAACAAGTCCTGATGGCTGTTGTATAATGTTTCTGTGGACTGGAAATTAAGTTGAAAATTGAAGAACATCAATATCTGCCCCAAACTATCTCAGATGATTGTGTTGTATGACACTATATTGCACTCTTAGAAAATGCACAAACATTGTATGTTTTCTTTAAAAGAAAATTTCAATAAAAATATTTCAGTAAAAAGTGTTGAGTAGAAAACTATCTTTGTTATTACAGTGTATTAAGTGGATTAAGCACTTGATCACTAGGATACTCTGCCTGAAGTCTCTTTTTGCTGTCTCAGACGCTTTCATGTTCTCCAAACTCAGTTACCCTTACTTAAAGGATGGAAGTCATTCGTTTTAAACTTAATCATCCCCACATTTGTCAGCCATGATATCTAGTCACTGTAAAAGGCTAACAATGACTTCTTTCATTGTTTTCTTTTATATACTTGTAAGCCACATGGGTATTATAAAAGCTTAGCATTGTTTAAATTGCCGTCTCCCATCTGCAAAAGCCTTTAATTCAGAGACTGTAAATGATTTCTTTCTGGTCAAATTAAGCATCAGATGCAGCATTTGATGCTACATTCACCATTATTTAATGGTTTGTTTATCATCTGGCCATGTGATAGGTCTCTCTGTGGCCAAGTTATTTCAATTCTTATAAAAAATTCTTTACAAAACAAAAATACATTGGGAGAGATGTTGAACAGATATCTTGATTAGCTATTGTTTCTGCATTACAGAAAGCCAGTGGGATGTTTGTGTCTGAATGATCATGAAGCTGTAAGAAGAATATTGGCACAATTTTATAATTCCTTTCAGAGAGAGCAGGTCTGAGCCTGAGACTGGTCAACAGAATTCAAGCCAGGGACAAACAGTAGGCAGTTTGAAAGTCCTATAATGAACATGAAGAAGTTTCTTAAAGCTTAGTATAATTTAGCATGGGATATTTTTTGTTCCTCTGAACTTCTATTTTCCAATGTCGTTTCTAGCTATGTCTTGCACTGTAGCATAAATTGTTCATTTAGCATTTACATCTGAAGATCCACTGGTTGCTAAGAATTACTAGCTGGCTTTCAGGCTTTCATTCTCATGGTGTGAGTAAACCAGTAGTGTGTAAAAAGTCATTCTTGCAGAGCTGAGCGCTCCAGCACTGGATGAATGACCTCCAAGAGAGTGTTCTTCCTCCATGCTGAATGGGCCAGTTGGCAAACGTGTAGCAGAGATAGTAGACGTGAGGGAGGAGACCATCTCCTAAGAAATTATTAGTGAGACAGGAAGAGGGAAGCAGGAGAGAAAACTGGACTGGAATTGTCTAGCTTGTAAAGATGTCATTGCAATTTTAAGTATACACTTGATTCTCAAAATATTTATTTATACTTCAGTAAAAATATATCTGCCACTCCTGGCAAAATGAAATATTCTTACCATGTTTTTCCAAGTGCTGGCAGCAACTGTCTACAAGCCGTGGAACCTGCCTGTAAATAGGGTTCAGGCTTAGTTTCTTATCTCTTGCCTTTTCTTTCTTGCTCTGGGCTTCTGCTGGCAAAGAGAGCTGAAGAGCTTCTAACAACCGTGACTGATTGTCATCAAGATCAGTAATAGAGTCCACAGACATTGCACCCTGTAACATATACATGCACAAACATTCAGTATGGCTGTAGAAATCTAAGGACCACCACATCACATCTAACAATGATTTCTGCCTGCCTGCATTTAAAAAACGAACAAACAAACAAAACCTTATACAAAATACAATTTGCTCTACCACTTCTATAAATTGGTCAAGATATAATACTAGATAGTGGATGCAAAAATCTGGACAGTACCCATGATATCATTACTATTTCACAAGAAACACAATGCTCAACATTCATTTGGTGTGTTTTTAGTGCTATAAAAGCCTGGATATTCTTCAGGACAAGGATGGGTCAGAATTTGTGCGTGCAGCTCAGCAGTACAATATTTGCATGAGGATGTATACACATTTTTATACCTGATCCTCTACTTCTTCCACACGTTAAGCAACTGTACCA
>PPHD01025079.1:0-11892 GCA_002909625.1 Bambusicola thoracicus
TTATAAAGCAAGAGCAAAATAAAGATCTTACCGATATCTAGGCTCGCAGGAAAGTTCCCAAAGGGAGGATCTCCAAATAGAGATCCTTCCTCCTGGAGAGTCAGCCCTTAAATGGGGGCGAGGAGGGGTGGAGCATGGCTCCACCCCTTCCAATCACTCAGGTGAAACTGCATTCACCTGTGCCCCTGCGGCTGACTCAATGCTTGCCTCAGGTGGTCAATCAGAGGTTCAGGCCATGAGTCAACAGTTCCCATACACATGCTTACTTTTGCAAATTGATTTTAAAAGTCAGGTGGAATCTCCTTCTGTAAGATCAGTTCTATGATAAAAGGCACTCTTCCCTGCCCACAGCCACTGCACTTACAAAAATACCGTTTGCTTAATGAATCCTGAACTGTTTTCACCAAAATTTGGTTAGTCCTTCAAGTCATTACATTGATCCACTGATCAACCAGTTGGAAAGAGCCTTTCAAAATTTTGAGGGAGCAAAAGAGCCATAACTTTCTACCAAATATTTAATAATATTTCAAAATACTTGTTTGCAATATAGGTTTTGATCTGTACCACATTTTTGGAAACTTCTTAGTTGTTACAATGAAATTAAAAAAAATATTTATCATTGCTCAACAAATTCAGCATGCAGTACCCTGCAGTGTTTTGAGAAGCTTTTGAGAGGTTTTACCACTTCCAGTTTTGTGTTTCTCTGGAAAGAAGCTCAAACTGTAGACATACTAAATAAATATGCCTTTTATAAATGCATGTGATATTTACTGTTCTTTTTCCCCAACTACCAAATACACCAGAGAGAACTACATCTGAAGTAAACTATATGGATCAGCCATAAAATTGCATAGTTCTCATTCTGCTCTCGCTTTCATGTCAACCCAGTGTTATTTTTCTATTTCAGTTTTAATTAGTGGTTAGGGCAAATAAAAGTCATTTTCTGTGCTGTTTGTGTATGTGTTCGTGTGCTACTTTGGGGGCACTGAAGGACAGATTGTTCCTTCACTAATGATCTCTGTACCTAGAAGATGAACTACTTTCTGTGTTTGAGCAGCAAAGACATCAGACTTCCTTTATAAAAGTGGACACTGGAAGTAAACCTTTATCTCAAAAGCAAGGTCTGAAAATTGATCCAGAGTCCAAAAAGACTTATCATGTAAATTGATAATATTGTCACTTTATTGTCTCATAAAGGTCTAGATTTATCTCTATGAATATCTGCTATCCAAAAACAATTGTGTTTGGATAAGATATTTATTCAGATTCCCTCTCTATTCAACAGTAGGTGATAAATACCTCACAGTTTATTGACCGTGGGTTGGTCATAGACCCCCTATACTTTAGACTACTAAAGATAGTAAAGTCAGTTCCCTCCCTATGTACCATCATCCCATCCAGTTCAATTTTCCAGTGAGTTGTTTTCCTCTCCTTTGAAATTAGGGATTTTTAAATTTTTTTTCTTCTTGACTGAGCAGACACTTTTTTTCCTTCTCACTAAGACTGACTCTGGTGTACCATGTCAAGGAGAAAAATGAAATCATTAACAAGTCCAGAGCATTATCAGCCTCTGTGTGGATGTGCAAAGGCTAAAGTGAAGTTACCTCTCCTTTTGCACACTCTCCATTAACCTACCTGGCCTCCAAGGAAAAAGGTGAGAACAGATCTAGAAAGTTTGTTCTGCTGCTACTTTACTGGTTGCCCACCTGTTTCTTCTCTGCAACATTCTGCACCCATGCAGTCTAGATGAGTCCATGCAGCTCCTCTGCACCAAACGTGCAAGCAATCTTGAAGAACATAGTTTAAGACCATTAAAACTAGTTTGAACATAAACTCTATATGTATATATAAAATATATGCTTTACATATAAATAATAAATTTATACAATACACACGCATACAAGGGGTAATGTAGGTTGAAACATGCAAAGCCTGTGGCTTATGAAACCCAGTCCCTTACAGTCTGTCTTGCAATGCCTTTATCTGTATGCTATGCCCTAGAAGACACAACCAGGGAAAATGTTTCATTATAACCAAAGTCTTTCCCTTTTCAAAGCCTTCTAGTTCTCTGGTCCAAAGTTAACTCAGTCTCAGAAAAGTTGCTTAAAATCATATACTATGAACAGGGTCCTTCTACTTTATGTGTGTGAAGTTCAAGTTCACTTTATTTGCCCACTTAGAAATTAATTCTTTAGTCTCTACAGGATTCTGGTAGAGAACTTTTATGCTGTTCACCTCATAGAAAAAAAAAAGAATATTTAGAATTCTTAAACCTATAACTTCCTCTGTGTTTAGTACTTTGGCTAGCAGATCTGTACATGCTCTAACAATTATCAATTTATGCACAAAAAATAACCAACCCTGCAGCTCTGATGTGTTCAGTGACAATTTCTGTTCTGGCCTCATCACTCTCACTTGTTCCCCTTCTCTTCTTTGCTATGTAAGCAAATGGAAAGAGTGAAAATGCTGCCATTGGAAATTCACTGAGTTTTAGTAATTTCATTCCAAATGCTTTGGAATGTCTAATGAACTCTGAAGCAAAGTTCATTGTCTTTCAGCTGCTTGACATATTTCTCATCCAATTTAACATTCATAAACACAAAGAAAAATAAATTCTTGATGTTATATTTGCATGTGAAATCCTGGCTGTGCTCTGAGATTGTTGTTTAAGAAACACCAAATTCTCATTAGTGGAGAATAAAAGTATGAGTAAAATCACTGCTTGTAGAGTAAATAAAATTAAAAAATGAACTAAATACATGTGGACACCCACACACACATAAAGACAAATAAACAAGGATGCTGAACTTTCTGGTGGGAAAAATGTATAACATTTCTGCCAAAATTACTGTTGTGAATAATCATTTTTGCAAATTAGTGAAGCATTATTTACATTTTAAATCATTTGTTATATTACGTTTGCAATTATCATACACCTAAGAAAGCAAAATCATTAAAGAAAGGTCTTTTTTTGTGTGTGTAGATAAAAGGGGAACAATCACATTTGAACTGCTGGTATAAAACACAGAAGTTATTTAACAGCTGTGAGAAGAGAGGGTAGACATTAATTTATGAGTAGTATTTTTTGGTTCTTTTTTATGTTACAAGTTCTGCTATACTACTGGATTTCCACCAGTTTAAAGAATCTCTTAATGTGAGCAGGAATGCAAGAGCTTCTAACATTCTTCTGGCTGACAGGGTCCACACTGGTAAGAGGAGTATCCTATAGGTGGAGGAAACTGCCCATGAATGAGGCTCTCACTCTTCATAAACGCCCTGTTCCACTGTCCACTGGATTTCATTGCTCCTTAAGACAGCCTAAAGAGATTAACTTTGAGTTGGTAGGTCATCCAAAATGAGAGATTTCTAGAACAAGGAGAAATGTAAATTGTCTGTGTTTGTGGAGAAGGCTAACCCACTGGATTGTACGTAATTCTGTAGCAAGGCCTAGACAGTGAAAAGTGACCAGAAGGAGGTGACACAATAATCTCTGAAGGAGAAGATTTTCCATACAATGTGTTATTGTGCCATAGAAGATAAGGGCAGGAACAAAATCAGTGTAAGCATAAACTGCACAGAATCAGGGAAAAAGATATCTGCCACATCTGTAACATGCAAAGCAGGGTGCTGTTCTGTTGGGTATGATTAATGTCTTTTATGCCTTTTTGAAGAGTGGCACCTTAAAAGTAAATCTCCAAGGGCTCATGTTTGGAACGTTTATGTCTTTTTTATGAACACAATTTTGTGTGGAGTTTTCTCAAACATGAAATAATATGCAATATATTTTGCTTCTGTAACGTGGTATATATATACACATTTTTTACTTTGGCATAGTATGCTCCTGTGAGATGCAGGTCTTCCTGTGATTCTGATAATACAATTTCAAAAACACTCTAAGCATGCCATATAACAAAGCTTGTGAATGGCACAGCACCAGCACAAAATTGGTTCTGACTCATCTGCCAGAGAGAATCACTCTATACTTATTAAAGGAGGATGATTACAGACTACCTGGAGAAAAGTAGAAAGACAATAAAATAATAAGGGGAAACCCAGCTGGAATCATGGCTTCTGCCTCTGGGAAGGAGTCATCCACTGGCACCAGTGCAAGAACAGATGGGCTTAGCCACAGCCAGGGGGTGATCAGGCAGATCTGCCTCTAATCTGTGATGAAATCCCCAGAGGAACATAATCCTTTAGGCCTCCTGGGGACGTATGTCATTCACCCAAACCATCCTGAATCATTCATAAAGCCAAGTGGCAGTTGAAATCTACTGAATGCACATGGCAATTTTCTATCCAAGAGATTCCTAATGTGAAATGCTTCAATGGAATTAAAGGCAAATTCTTCCTGAGACCCCTTTTTTTGTCTGCAAAGGCAGGCTTATTCCAGCTCACTTTCCTTCAAGGCATTCATCATGTGTGTGGTGCTTAGTTTACTCCTGAAGGAGATACAGGGAGAAGGTTTCAGTTCCTTGAGACGGAGGAGGTCAGAGCACCCAAATTCATCCCTTTCAAGACACCTGCCTAACTTCAGATGGTGCTATTTCCTGCACATAACAAGAGAGCCCTGCTCAGTTAGGCACATATCTTTCAAACAAGAGACTGTGGTATCTGATTTTCAAGTGTGCAGAAATATCTAATGAACTGCTGACCTCAAACACACACACCCTAAGCCCCAGCTGCCTTCCTGCCTGGCAGGAACAGCTCTTCGTGCATAACTCCCTGAAGCACTGAGCTTTCTCTCACTGAAGTCGGAACACAAGCAATATCTCTCAGCTATCTTCACATCTCCCTGCTAGGATCTTTCTGCAGTTTAGTGATTGTGAGCCATAACAAAATGAACATGGGAGATAACTGACATGCTAGAAGTATGAACCTAAGGAAAAACTTAAGAAAAAAGAGGGATTCTGACCATCCAAGCTGCAAAGATTTGTGCATTCTTTTAGGATGTTAGGAGGAAATTGATGTCATTTCTCCTGGAGCACACACCAGAACAATGATGCTGGGTTAAAAAATCCATTCATCCCAGGTGTTTCTTTCTGCTGGCAAGATAATGCAGTTCTCCTGCCCCTGGTCCTCCTGACTGCAGAGGCAGGTTGAACATGTATGGTGGGGTCAGAACAAGTTTGGTTTATTGTTCTGCTCCAGGCTGTGGCAAGCATGCCCAGGGAGGCTGGAGAGGAGCACTCAGGAAGACTTGATTGCACCATGTATGAGACTTTGCTTACCTGTTCCTGTTTTTTTGACCTCTGTCTCTCCTCCTACTCTTGTTTTTGCCATCTCTGACCTCTTACAACTAAATAATCATAATTAATTCTGCCACATTGATCTCAGTTTTGCTATATCTATAGCCAAATATGGTATTTGTGATACCATTACCTAGGCATTCCTGGCTTTGTGTGATATTTCTGGTATGGTTCAGTAGATATTCCACTCCAACTATCTGTGAAATCCAGCCATTTCTTACATAACTTGCCCTTAAACATTTGTAAAATCCAACCATCTTTCACAGCACTATCTGTATCCTTTGTCTGGTTCCCACATTGTTATCTGTCACATCCAGCAATTCCAACTATGCTATGTCCGGTAGCTTCTCACATCCCATTCAGTTGCCTTCATCTCAGGCCAGGATGCTGTCACCTCCTGCAGCACTGACACTGTCAGTATGTCCCTTAGCCCACAGTCAGTGCCAGATATATGCTGAATGGATCAGCCAAACAACAAAGAAGATTAATTAGTTGTGCATGAGGGAAGAATGGGGAAGTTAAAATGTAGAGCACCTATGTAGTGTTTTTCCATGTGCAAGTCAACAGCCTAAGGAAGAGAGAAATTGTCTTTTCTTGAATATTTTGAGAGCAAGATTAATCTAATTCAACATGAGCTATCTATCCATTAAAAGCATCTTCATTTTTTTTTTCTGCATTCTATGAAAAAAGAAGGCAGGTTGCTCCAGAGGGTAATTAAGACATCAGTGTATGTGCAAGTTTCCTCACCCTGTTTTTGATTTCCCTCTACTAACAATGGAAGGAGGCCCAATAGGCAGCTCATACTAGTTTTCTGACTTTCAGATGGGCAAAGGACATCCATACAAAAGATAATAGTAATAATAATAATATTTTTAAAAAGAACTATTTTTATTCATCTGCTTATTTATTCAAGTTTGTACTGCTATGAACTCCTGTTACTAGTTACTAGTAAATAGCAGTGCTAGTATCATCTCTTTCAGAGTGTACATACAGTTCCATAACATTTTGGGGAAGCATACAGAAAAAAAAAACTAATGGCAAGTACAGGAAGTAGGAGGAATGTTTCTTTCAGCCTGGCTCACAGGGCAGTTCTGAAAGAAGGGAAATGGTGGATCTGAGCTTGCCGCAGATGAGAGAGCTTGATCAAAGGCAGAGAGTCAACTTTTTCATTGATGCAGAGGAATTTTCTTCCCTGACTGATCAAGAATCACCTTTTCTTTACAAGCTGCAGGTGTCCTCTGTAAAGCAATGCTGCCTCCTGTGCCATCATTTGGTTTTCACTATGTGAAAATGTCAGAAGGGTGTAAAAAGAGACAGAACTGGAAACAAAATCTTGGGCAGTAATATCTGTGTTCCTAGCTTCTAAAACTGAGCAGTAAGAGAACCAGGAAGGAAGCAGTGGTTGTTTTCTATCTTTAATTGACAGAGCTATGGCCTTCTGCAGTTTTATAGTTGTGGTCATCATACTGAGTGCAGCCTTGGGGAAAGATGGTGGAACTAAGACAGACGAAAAAGAACAAATGACTAGTGAGAAATACCAGAATAAAAACTTCTGGTTTGCATCAGGACAGCCCACTCCATCCACATCAAACAATTTAAGTGTTAATTTATTTAATCTGAACGTAGGTTATTTGCTAGTGGCTTATAACATCTACAGTCATTACCATTCAGACATTTAAGTTCCAAATTTTTTCCTCCAAGGCAAATATTCTAACTCACAAGGGAAAAATTACATCAATTTTGCCTTTTATTTCCATTTAAATACAAGTTGAAAGATGGGAAAATATTTTTAAGAGATCTATCCTGTTTGTACCAGGGATGGTAAGGAAAATTTTAAAGTTTTTAAAATATTCTTCACTGCTTTGGCAATCACTGATTTCTTCTCTTTCCATTTACTGTGCGGCATAAGAAGACTAGTGTCATATCTACAAGGTGAAGATAAAAGATTTTTGGATAGAGATCATCATCCACTTACGAGGCTGAGATAACCATCATTAAGGGACGTATCTCAAATCCAGCTTTATTCATTCACATACAGAAGAGAATCACAGTACAGTAACGTGGAATGACTGTGTCATTCAGGTACAAATTTGGAAACTATTTTCTGATTGGTGCATCTCAGTGAGTATGGCACAAAAGCACTGTTACGTGAGAAAAGAAGCACATGAACCAGAATAAAATCTGTTCTTCAGAAGAAGCCAGTGAATATTTCTTTCACTCCTGGAAATTCAAGTAGAGTGAATTCACACTGATTTGCATTAGTTGTGTTCATATATGCAATTATATGGTAGTGATTTCACATTTATTCTGGTTACAAAATTTTGATGGAAGCAAGCATTGATTTTTTAATTATTATTATATTTTTAACTGCAGGCAGATATCTTTGAAAAACTGTAATGGAGTGAGTTACAAAAGAGCAATAATAAGCCTTTCAAATATTTCAGCCATCTGTATTCTTATAAAACAAACTTCATACAAATTATTTTGATCTTATTTACCATGCTACCAGGAGAATTTTAGGTATTTCAGTGAACTCACTAATGTTTAGTGGCAGATTAACGTAAGAATATCATATATTCTATATTATTAACCTTACTATCAGTGTACTTTTCCTACTGCTGCAGTTTAGTTTTCAACTGAAAACTCCCTATCTAGTTATCTAGACTTCCAAATACATATATATAACATATATGTGTGTGTGCATGTGAGTATGTTGCATACCACCATTTTGTTTTCGATAGACATATATGGCACAATAACAAAGGATACTATTATCAACAGTTGTGCAAATTTCTCATTGATAGTGATATACAGAAGTGGTCTATTTATTCTGATGGCAGGAATAACTGTGATTATCCACACAGACATTCACAAAGGTTATGTTTTATTGAAAAGTCTGCATAAATACTAATTTCTCTCAACCTTAATTATGAAGTAGATAAATATTATCATTATTTTTGCACATAGTGGAAATGAAACACTAAATTGCTTATTCAAGAGTTTTCTGAAAGGAAATGGGGTAGTTTGAAGCATTACTTAAATTTGCTGTGGACTCAGCTGTATACCATGCTGTTTAGATTGGGTTTGATGTGATTATTTGTCCTGGAAAACTCTCCAGCAGATCAACAGGAAGCTTTTAAACAGAAGGGTTTTCTCATTTTCAGACTACGGGACTACAAACATGAAAATTTAGCTAAAAATAAGTAGCCATTGTAGCATTCTTGTCTTGTCCTTAGAGGACACATGCTTATTTATTTTCTTTGTGAAACAACCTCCTGTATAGCACTACCCCTTCTGAAACTTTTCTTTCCTACTACTTCACATGCATCAATTTGAAACTAAAGTTTTCTCATGAGAGTTAACCACTCAGCCTGCATCTGTGGAATAAACTCTGCATTCAACATTCATCTGAAACATCATCCCACAGCTCTGAACGTCTCAATATCATGACAATAAAAGCCTCTTCATGCCACTTACAGAACTCTTCACCTTCAGCATATATCCATTCATAACTGAAAGCAAGTGGATTTTTATCTTCAACTGGGAAAAGTGAGGTGAATGATACTGAGCCTTCATCTCTTTCAGATCATCCCTAGGTCTTCACTCTGAGCTGTTACAGTTCATAGGAATCACCAGTGCAAAGCACAACCTTGGTTTCTGCTGACTCTCGGCAGCCATGGTACAATGTCTCATGTGGGGCTCTTGGATGCACTTCTTGTGTACTGTCTGCGTTCAGTCAGCAGATGAACAATTCTTCCCAGGAAGAGCTAGTTTCTGCCTCTGCAATTTGACATCATTTTTTCTTCTTCTTTTCTGAAGGCCTATATATCAGGGAAATTCACTTGTTCTCAAGGGTTTTTCCCTTCTGGCATTTCTTCCTGTAATTTTTCAGGAAAGAGCAACTCTCATGTGTACCTCTATCTGTTTTTCACTATCTGGGGCACATCTCCTTCATCTAGAAGCCAGGACCTGACCAAAACTATCCGACTTCAAAGTTGCTGTACCAGGAACAGACCCCACACTTGCCAGAACAGGCAAACTAACAGTGTAGCTGAGAGACTATTTTCACAATTTCTGTGGTTCTACTTGTCTGCATTCATACAAAATTTCTAAAAGTTCCTTGCCTTCACTCAGAGAAGGACCTAAGGGTCCTGGTGGACAACAGGTTGACCATAAGCCAGCAGTGTGCCCTTGTGGCAAAGGCAAATGCTATCCTGGGATGCATTAAAAAGAGCATGGCCAGCAGGTCAAGGGAAGTGATCCTCCCTCTCTGGCTTGGTGATGCCACATTTAGAATATTGTGGCTGGCTCTGGGCTCCCCAGTTCAAAAAGACAGGCATTTCCTAGAAGGAGTCCAGCGGAGGGCCACAAAAGTGACCTGAAGCATCTCCCGTATAAGGAAAGGCTGAGTAACAGGTCTATTCAGCCTGGGGAAAAGAAGACTTGGAGGGGATCTGGTTAATGTTTATAAATATCTAAAGGGAGGTGGAAGGCAAATGGATGAGACTGGGCTGTTCTTGGTAGGGTGTAGCGGCCAAGAACTTGAACATAGGAAGTTTCATACAAACATGCGGAAGAACTTTATGCTAAGGGTGTCAAAGCACTGGAACAGATTGCCCAGAGAGGTTTTGGAGTGTCCTTCTATGGAGATATTCAAGACCCATCTGGACGCCTACCCATGCAACATATCATAGATAACGTGCTTAAGTAGATGTTTGCATTCTGAGATTCCTTCTCACTTCTGATACTCTGTGATTCTATGACTAACTCACTCACAACACTGACTTGTCTGCTACACTTTGCTAATACATATTTCTCAGCAAAATGCTTCATTTGAAGCCTTTTTTACTTAGGCCATCCTGCTCCTACATTAATCACAACTGTGAGCAATCTGGGCTCCCAGTGCCTCCCAAAGCAGCAGAACTGTTCTTACTTATGAGATCCCAGGCAGAACACAGAGCAAGCTACAAATCACTGCCAGATATGGCAAACTCACCTCCAAGAAATTGTTTGGTTTGCTCACTACCAACTTCTTCACTCTGCTTCTTAATCGCATGGAATGACACACCATTTTCACTCTGATTCATTCTCCTCAATAGAGAGTTAGGTGGGATATGTCCACACTGCACAAAACAGCTTAGTTAAAAGTAAACAGAGATGTGTGTAACTAGTCAGCTTCACTCACTTTATTCTTATTACATTGTTATAATGAATAAGAGCATCAAAAATAAAGACAGAGTGAGAAGGAGGTTTCAGTCTCCTGAGAGAAGCTGTTGATAAAAGTTAAAAATCAAGGACTGTGAAAAAAAAGTGCTACCATATGTGCTGATAGAGCACATGAAAGATTTATTGGGGGCAAGCTACACAAACTGAATAAGAGGGCTTTTGTCTGGACTGACAGCTAATTCACACGAGTTAGATTACAAGATAGCTGTCTGAAAACCTCTACAACCAGACCTGTTAACAGAAATACCATTCGAAGAAAACAGTATAGACAATCAGGAAAAAATATAAATAGAAATTATGCATTAGTTTGTGTCTGACAGTTTTAAAAAAAGCCAACATGGCTCTGTCTCAGTGGAAGCCAATCCAAAAAATGAAGCAAACAATTTTGTCATGGGAAAACATGAGAGTTATTTGCAACTGTTGTATGATCATGGCTGGCCAAATTCCCGTCTCCACTCAGACAGTTGCATTTACAGAAAGTAGGACAGTTTTTTACCCTTACAAAAACTGGGTTAGGCAGGGGCATGGTGTTAATGTGTGTGAGCGTGGGGTGGCACTGCTCTTCCCATGCCTACAGACTACAGAGCACACTGTGGCCCTATGGATGGGCAAAAGCAGCATTTGCTGCCCCTGAAAACCTGGAATGGAGAGCTCATATCTGAAAAAAAGGCATATTCCATTCTATTTACAACTTAGTATTCTCATATTCATATTGTAATAGTAGAAAATAATTTAAAAGGAAATCTTACCCATGAAAACAGTCAGTATTGTAGTTTATACCAAAAGCAGATGTTTTGCTTAAAATTGGTGATGGGGTTATTGCTTTCAGTATGTTTTACTTTCTATAATTTCATGAGAACTGATTCTATGAGCTCAAAAAAGTGCTCAAAAAAGTTGTGTTTCATTGAGATTATTATAATACACAGAGTACTGTGGTTCAGAAGCAGCAAAGTGCTCAAGTTCTAGCGCAATTTTAAAGGTATGCGTTGGCTTAGATTTGAGTATGTGCTAAAATGTTTACCTAAAGTGTGTCTATAAAACAAGTCATATAATTCCTTGCTCTTTTCCTAAAGATACTTTTTCAGATATTTTTCAGAATTATTTGAGACTCCTGTTGTATAAGAAACAAATAAACAAATAAAAGACCTTGAAATCACAGTAGACAATCTAATTATTTCCTAAGAAACCATCTCAAAAACTGAAGCAAATAAGCCACATAGCACAAGCACTGGCTTTCTCTTCATCTGCCCAATATGCTTCACACATATTTTCTCCAGAGACGGTGGAAGAAACTTCCTCTGAATTTCATCACATTAGTGGGATTTATCACTTACTTCAGCAGGATAGAGTATTTTCCTGACTGAAGTCTTTGCTTTCTCTCAAAGAAGCTCAATTGAAAGTCAAGGCAAGAAAAAAA
>PPHD01025080.1:0-11892 GCA_002909625.1 Bambusicola thoracicus
TCCGCTACAAAAGCAAGATTATATATATATATATATGTATATACATACACATTAATGTATATATCATATATGGCTTAACAGCTTAAGTTTAAAACCTGTGCATTGATGTTTTATAGCAAGAACATACTGCTAATGGAAAGGAGCAAAATTAGCAAGATTGCTGCGAAAGGAGGGAAAGGGAAATAACATTTTGCAGTTAGCTGAGGAAACAAAGGCACGAAAGGGATCTTCACTGCACACCCCAAGGCTGGTAATAGTGATCTGTGGATGGATATATGTGGGTGGTGTAGCAGGGCACAGAGCAGGGAATAATGGTGGAATGATCTCTGTAATCCATCTGTTTTTTTTTCTCCTTACCCGCCTTGGACAGGTGTTGTTTAATCGGAAAACGGCTTGAACAAGAGTATTTATGTTGCTTTCCTGAATTGTCTTAATTGGAAGGCCACTAGCAGATATTGGAATGGTAATGTGGAAAAATCAGAGGCCCGTTTCCATTCATTTACTCCACCAGGCTGCCTGCAAATCCTGTTTCATTACTGCAATCTGAGCTTGGACAGTGATCCAGCTTGTATTTTCCAGGTCATCCTGATGCCTTTTCTTTATCAGTTGAGTTTAAATCAAGCCCTTAACCTTTCCTCAGGGCAGAGATTGTTCAAATGATAGTCAAACCCAAACACACTGGTATCTGAGAGCTGATGAGCACTCGAAGTTCAAAACTTCAGTTGCATCTACACAGCCTGCAAACAGGGCTCACGTCCAGTCTCTGTCACAAGGTCTCCCAGTCTAGAAATTGGAATTGTAGAGACAGAAGAAAAATTTTTAAATAGCAAAGGTAAAAAGAATTACTGAGCTGTTCAAAATGACATCGTCCTTCTCTTAACTCCTTCCAGAAATGAAAAGATTCTCGTGCAGTCCAGCTTGCTTCATTTATCCTTTCTTCGTATGCAAAACAGTGTCTCCGTTGCCTAACTTGCAGTCTCCTCTGCTGTGGGAGTGTTCCCTGTGCTGCTAATGGCACTGCAGGAGGGTCCACTTCTCCCTCTTGGGATTCCTCTCCCAAGCACATCCCAAATAAGAGATCACTGGGCATATGCGGGACCTTGGTCGTGCTTGGTGCTGATGGACTTTGATGAACTGCCATCCATGGTGTTGTAGTAGAGGTGACTCTGTCTCCTACTTTCAGTGCTCCCTTGCAGGCCATTAGCAGGCATTACAAATAACAGAAATGATTAAGACTGACCTCCAGAACGCATCATTTTCAACCTCTTTCCAATTGGAAACGCTTCCGGCAATAACAATAGCTCCTTTCTGTCTTTTGCTCTTTGGACAAGATTTCTTTGCAGACTTATTTTAAACGCCACACCAACATTTCTGCTCTCAGTCATTAATCTGTGGGGCCAGTCCATGTCAAATACTTGCTGAAGATCTCAGTGAATTATACCTCCTGAGTTTCCCATATAGATATATGTATAGTGGCAGTTGGATCCTTGGGGAACCCCAGCAAATCAGGTCAGTGTGGTCTCCCAGTACCTCAAGCCACACAAGTTTGGCCTTCACAAGGTGTTGTTTTCCCAGCTGTTCTCCCACAGCATCCCTTCAGGCTGAAGATTTCCAAGAACTTTCCAGAGAAGATATTAAACTCATTGGACCATATCTTGTCCCCATATTGCCCACCACCTTCCAACCCAAATCAATCAGGTCCGTTTTAGACAGGCAAATAAAAATGTCAAAGAAGAGCTCAGTGAGTTGTGTGCACAGTCACATGTGTGGATATTACAGGATGCGCTCTCCATCTGTAGGGGATGCTCACCTCGTCTGGTGCCCTTCAGCAGTTAGCCACTGATACGGGGAAAGCTTCCTCTTCGTCCTCTATAATGTTGGTTGCAATTTCAGCAGATGAAAAACATTTAACAATCCTTTTCTCCTCTTATCACTGACATAAGCTGGTTTTTGTTCTCAGTAGCCGGTCTAAGTTCTCCATACATCACTCCTGAGATAAGCACTCACTCTTCTCCTCCATATCCTCTGTATCAGCTCAATGTTCTCCAAGTCCATCCTTGCTGTGATACTAATTTCATTGTCTCTCACAGATATTTGCGTGCAAAAATACCTCGCTGCCTGAAATATGCCCTCAGCATCCCATATGCCTTTTACTTTCCATCCCTTTGTTTTCTTCCCACTTTCTTCTTCCTCCCTTCTGTTGGCCCTGTGATATTTCAGCAGTGCCCCATCACGATCTCTCCATCTCTTCCATAACCAGCCCACAAATCTTATTCTTTTCATCCCTTCTTTTACTTCCTTTCTTTTTTACTAGACTGAATGTTTAGAGCAGCCTTCCCAACTGGACCTTAAAGACCCTCATTAAAGCTCGGCCAGCTTTCTCAACTCATTTTGCATTCCCTGTGCACCCGCTCACTGAAAGGCCAGTGGTTTCATGCGGCTGCCCTTTCCGCAGACCCTCCTCGGCACTTCAGCTCTGCAGGGAATATAATCACTGCATCCTAGATGCTCTTCAATTTCAAGTGTATTTATTACAGCTGCTCAATTTCCTTTAATCTGCTTTTTCTTCTTCTCCTCCCCCTACGATTGCCTTCTTTTCACTGCAGTAGAAGTACACTGTAGGAGGTTTTTCCCTCTGCCCCTCACTGCCTGCTCCAGACCCATCCATGCACTGACTCACACTCAGTGCCCCATGCACTGATTATCATTTGTTACCCATGTGGCTTCCTGAATGTGCTGGGCCCTTTGGAAACAAGTGCAAACACCGCACAGAGCTGCTCCCACTGCTGAACCCATAGGACAGGAGGGGGAGAAGCAACACTTCCATGCACAAATCACCTGTGTCATCCGCACCGAGGAACTCTCCTGCAACAGCAAAACCATAACGACAGAGAGTGCCTGCGTCTGCCAGAGCCTTGTAAAACAGCACACTGCTGGGGGTTTGAACTGTGTTCTTATGTAGGGAATGCGTGTCCCATAGGAAACAAGGTTGAGCGTAAAACCACAAATGTCCCTGCAGAGCTGGAGCAGCCAGAAGAGCTCCAGTTGACATGAAAGACAGCTACATGCTTTCCTATATGTTAAGCTGTGTGAGCACACATGCGCACGGTGGTTTAATTAGTGTATTAATGTATTACAACGCTGACACAAACAAACAGGGACTGCTTTCACAAGCTAGAAAATCCTTGAGTACATTGTAATTATCTGGGCTTGTTAAAGCACTTAATAAGCAAGAGACGGCATGCGTCTGATGGCCCTGCACCTTGGCTCAGTGGGAAGGCCAGGCAAGAAGTGCCTAAACACAAAATGAGTTCAGTGCTGAGATGAACTCATAAGAAATATTACTCCATCTCTGTCACAGAGTGCTTCTGACCAGAGCAGATGCATCAGATACCAGTTCCAGGGTCACAGGATTCCCTGGTCACAGTCCCCGTGCCTCCCTGGGGCCTCGTTCCTGCCTGGCCATGCACTCCCATGTGCTCCTCCAGGCATCAGCTTGGAGATGGCAACATCCTGTGCCTCAGCTTCCCTTTCTGGGAATGGCCACCATACGATAGCCTCAGCCATAGCAAGTCTTATTGACTCCTGATTACAAAGGTACCTCAGCATTCTTTCTCAGGCAGTTCATTGAGGACTGTCAAGTATTTGGCAATATGTCAGCCTCTAGCATGAGGTGGGATATGGGTAGGGAAATACAATCACATAACTCCATACAACACGGCGGTCTTGCCTCAACTGTCACCAGCTCACTAAGAGTCCCAGAGTAGCAAGAGATGGGAAATCACCCAAAATGCAGCCCAAAAGCTCTCTGTCCAACCAGCATTACCAGGACCCCTGCTGCGAGTACCCTTTTCTCACTCCCTGAGGAGCCTCAGGAGAGGTAAAATCTCAGCACAAATGGAAGCAGAGCACCTCAGGGTTACACAGCATCCCCGAATGCAGAACGGCAGGCCATGCCTTTGTTTTGTTCCACATTTCAGCATGCACACAGCCCAACCCATGCACTCCACAGCCACACTGTCTCTGGGCAGCGCTGAATTTGGTCCTTCCCTCTACATCCCCAAGCACAGCAGCAGCTCTGAGAGGGAAGGCAGAGAACAGCCCTTAAACACACCCTCCATGCAGCCTATCACAGGCCTTGGCATCTCTGTGGCTATTCCTAGATCCCTATTGGATTCTTCTTTTCATCTTTGTTCAGCCTCCCGTTCTAGTGCTGAACCCCAGGCCTGCTGCCTCCGAGCTTCCTCCAAACGCTGCATTCATCCATTTTTAAAGGTGACCTTCCAACTTTAAAGGAAGTTTGCAAGCCTCACTGCCTTCATTTGCCCTCTCCTTTTCAACCGCCTCTTTATTACGAATTGAAAGGAGCCCGAAAGGTTTCTCCATTAAAAAATAAAATCTCTAGGAAGAGCACAGGTTTCCCCCCCACTTCTCTCCCAGTTTCTGCAGCAGCCTCCTTGGCTGTCTCAGCACTCTCTGCAAGCTGCCAGCTCTCATGCTGAAACCACCTCATCCCCATGGATGTCCGTGTCCGCACTCCCCTGCCTTGTGCTGTCACTGCAGTTTGCCAAAGCTGTGCCCTGAAATCCTCCAGGTAAAAAACAACCTTGGAGGAGGCAGGGGTGGAAGCGGGGTTATTTTTAACTTGGATCAACACTAAAGACCTGGGTTAGACTGTGGCCTCATATAAGCTCTTGGGCTGGCACAAATGAAGGGCAGCAAATAAATGTCCTCTTTATCTCACCTTGCTGCCAAAGCTGCATCCTACCAGCCCTGGAGCCACGTAGTGATGGAAAGCGAAGGTGTCTCCAGCCCTTAGCAATAATAGTGTTACTCTTACCAATGAACTGGCCACAGTAATTAAATAGGCAGTAACAAAGCAATACAACAGTTTCCTGTTGCTGTCACGCAACACTCAGCCATTTAATCAGCGCAGACGGGGCCTAAGCTTTTACAGTAATATAACTGAGATAGGGAAAAACTAAACTTTTATAAAAGGAAATCTCAACTTCCAGCCCTTCTCTTAGATTACGATTTCAAACAGAGAACAAATACACAAACCAACCAACCAGTCCCTCTGCCATCCGAGCTTTCACTTTTTCGGCTCTGAGTTCTGGTGCTGAGATGATACTGGTTATCTTCAGTATTTCTTTTTGCCAAGAGATCAGGCCACCACAAACCAGTGCTATGCAGCAACACTCTGGATTTAGTCATGGGCCATCAGCCTCCATCCAAGAAGCAGTAGATGCTTTCTGTGCTATGGCCATTTGACTGCCAGGAACCACCAAGCTTCATTCTCCATCCAAGCCCATGTGCCTGGCAGCCCTGCTGTGCTCTCATATGCTCACTAGTACATACTCTTTACTTCTTTAAAGACCAACCATCAAGCAGTAGAACAAGTGGCACCAAAGATTAGATTTGTCTACTGAAAATAGGAAAGTACTTTAATTATGCTGTCTTAAAGAGGAGGGAGGGTTTCCCAAAGCAAAAGCAGAATCATGAGGATAAGGTGCTAGCAAGTCAAGATTTAGTACAATAAATAATGGAGGGTTCCTTGCTTCGCACCCTCAGCTTTTCCTCAGTTCTGATGCCGGGTTTCATCTTTGGGATATGAATGATTCATGGAACCTTAAAATATGTATATAACCCATATCTCCTAGAAGAAAAGTCTTTATTCAGGGGTTGCGAGGGAGCAGTGTGTGTGATGCCTGCACTTGGGCTGGGATCTCCCTTGGGAAAGGACCCTGATGGCTCCCTGCTTCTTTCTGGACCCAGAAGCTGTTCTGAGCTTGAAGCTGAACTGTGGGAGAGCTCAGCTCTGCCTCTGTGACACAGGGATGTGCTTGCGGGTCTCAAGAACTGCGCACTTGAATAGTGACTCAGAGCCAGGATCTCATCCATCCCCAGCAGCAAGTGTACAAATACCACCAGTGCACTACAAGGGATTTAAATGATTTATGCGAGACTACAGTAGGGGAAGCTGCAGCAGAAACTTACCTTGATGTCACACGTTAATCCGCTGAGGACTTCACCATCCTGACTTCCAGTTCTCTGCCTTGGGCAGATGATCTCATTTACCAGTGGTGTCTCTTCTCTTGGAAGCCCCATACAACACTTCTGCCAACAACATTTAATTCCTAATGTGCATGCAAACACAGACATACATGCATCCCTGCTCCACGACCAGCAAACATTGACTCAGATCTCCAGACATGAACGCTACTTCAGAAAACTCCAAGGATGTAACGCCAATGTACCCTCCTTTCCAACCAATGACTCCTCCCAATGCTGACGGATGTGACAGCAGGCAAAGCTGAGCTTCAATATGTCATAAGCTAATGCACAGACTTGTCCCAAAAGGTCATTAGGGGGACCATCCAAATATTTTTTCAGTGCTTCTTTCAGGATGAAGGAGTGAGGTTTGTGTTGCATCTACAGCTCACCAGTACTGCTTATTCTTCCTGTTTGGACTCTTAGATAATTCCTTCTTTATAAGGGACGTTGTCATTCCTTACCCATTCAGGGATTCCCAACAAATGCTCAGGAGCCTTCTTTACTTCCTAAAGGTCTCTCTGCTATTTTTGGTGGGAGATATTCTCCATCCTTTGCAAACCTAAGTATCAATCTGCCCATGTTCTTTGAGGCTCAGGCCAGCACCACTGTGTCTGGGAAAGGACATTTGGAACAAGATTAGATACTTCACGCTCTACTGTCACGTAAGAGTGCTTAAGGACATACATAGAACAGAACCCAACTCTCAGGAGTCCCCTCTGTCATTAACAGGATTAAACAGAACCTTCTAGTCACAAAGCAATATTTTCATCCAAGATACACGGGCAGGAAGTTTGCTGTCTTCTTCTGAAGGTTAAGCCCAGCCTCCAACAGCACTTTGCTCTTCTGGTTTTCAGCTCTTCCCCCAGTGCTGGATCTGCAGCATTTCCAGCCAGAAGAACCCCCATCCAGTCCCTGAGCAGGGACTGACAGTTTCTCACTGGTACTATCTCATGCAGGCAGTTATCCTTTATGCATTTAAACCAGATCCATCAAGATAATTCCTTCTAGAGGTCTGAATACAGTGCATCACACGCAATAGCTCCATGGGAGGAGAAAAATTGACACTTACCTGTCTTTAAGTGAGTCCTTTCTCAGTCGCCTGTAACATCTGTGCACTGTGAGATGTGATGGTTTTGGGGGCTGTGTATCTCTGCAGTTGTTCTAGAGGCGCTGAATACAGGAGTGGAGCTTAAATGCCCCTAAACTTGCAATCCCCTCTAGAATCAGTCAATGAGCAAATGTGTCTCAAACCTGCAGCCACTCTCACTACAGTAAGAAAGGGGACTTAACCAGGCACTACCAAGCTGTGCTGTGCACAGCAGCTCCTATGATCCCCAAATACTGCTGGGAACTGATGCAGCAAAATGAAAAGCCTGATGCCACTTTAAATCCCAGCTATTGGCAGCAGGGGCTGAATCCCTGCAGGACCAGATCCTGGACACATGCAGAGCATCAGCTGGGAAGACCGTGACCGCCTTCTCTGTTGTATCACAGGTTGCAATACTCTCAATTGCCTCCTCAAAACAGACTGTGTATATCCCCGCCCCCACCTCAATTATCTTAATAAACAGCCTGGACACACCTCTCACTCAAGATAATGACCTGGCCATGATTAACTCCTTCAGACTTCCTGGCAGTTCACTGAGCCTAATGTGACTCCAGTCTGGCTGTTTCTGCCTTCTCAGGAAGAGGCTGACCTCTGGCAGCAGCTCTCTGCCATCTGCAGGTGGAGACCCATGCATAGATCAAAGGCTGCTCCCAAAACCCAGGCTGGAGCCATGAAGGCTGAAAACAAGCTTGTAACTATTCCATTTGCCATAGGGAGCCATACTTTCTCTTCCAGCAGACAGACCTGGTGGGTTGGTATACGTCCCAGGATACGAAATGGAAACACGGGGGTAAGGACAACCCCAAATACAGGATTACAGAAGAACACCTCTGCATGTTATCTTCCTGGCTGCCTATCAAACATTCACTTTCCCAGCCTGAGAGCAAAAGCGGCACCAGTCAGCCTGTCTCACAGCATGAATATTTGAAGCAAAACCTTGAAGGAGAAAGGCCAAATAGTCTGAAATCACAGGCAAATCCTTACAGGAAACCATCTTATCTGCAGAAATCAGGAACAGGTCACAAATGACTCAGTAGCAGCAGAGCAAATCATTTAACCAGTGCTTGGAACAAATCGCTATGCTTTGTAGAGAGCAACCCAAATATATTCCTGCTGATTAGTCAGCAGTTAGGTTCACAAGTTCAAAATTAATACTACAGTTCACTTGCACTTTGCTTCACTGCTGGAGACCATCATCTTCTCTTAGCTAAGACATCATCTCACATCTATTTATTGGTTTGGGATTTATCCCAATTCTTAACTTGACAAATTCAAAGACATTACTCCACCTCGAAACTCTGTCCTGAAAAACCCCAGTTAACATTGCTTTTCATTTCTTTACTGGTTTCAATAAGAGCAGGCACTTACCAATTCTCTGGCAGCCATTTACCAAATCCCAACAAGGAAGATGGACAAACAACCCCCAAAACTGCTGTGGTCCATCCAGAGAGGTGAAAATCAGAACTGAAGAGTGACATCAAAAACTGAAGTAACCAAACTGAGCTCCCAGCAGAAGCAGAGGCAGCGTATTTGCAATCGTGTGCCCAAGATGTGTCTTTCCCATTTGGCAGCATACAGGGCTAAGGAGTAAGAGAGCACCAAAGAGGGTAACACACATCACTCACCTTCGTGGTGCTGCTTTGCAGAAATTGCACTTTTAGAAACACAAAAGAATCCACATTGGACAAGTGACCTTTTTTTAAACCACTGGACTTCCTCTGTTGTTTTCTGGGCGTCAAGTTCAAGCTGGTCATGGGTTGAATTTACATGAATCCCCATTGTATGGACATGGGGCAGGATGTCCTATGGCCTGCCGTACATCCCTGCAGTGCAAGAAGCTCAGGACTGCTGGAGACACGAGGCTGGCAGCCAATGCTTTGATGCAGAGCCTGGCCACACCAGGCCAGTGGTTGACACCACCAAGGAGCCTGCCCATCACAAGGAGGGGGTGGGAGGACATGGGGGAAACCAAGAAAAAAACAAAGGCAAAGCAAAATGCACCATGACAGGAAAGGAAGATACTTTGCTGCACTAGATAAAACACCTTTTCCAGTTGTGCGCATTGTGGTCTTCCATCACATTCTTCCCCCTTCAGAGTGAAGGTGTTTATTTTCCCACAGGTTCTTAACTTTTTCTGCCAAAAGCTCAGGGCCTGGAGGCACTGGTAAATACACAGTTAATAAGGACTCTTCAGCTCATTGCCTAAACCCCACCAGAAGCACTTTCAAATGTTAAACAAAAAAATAAAGTCACACAGCATCGATTTCTTGCGTGCTCTCTTCCCACTGCTCATCCAGACCTGTGTTTTTAGTCTGTACTACTGTGCCTAGGCCTCCTTATCCTCTGCTAATGCCCAGGCTTAACCCTGAGGATCTGCAGCTCGCTCCAGGTGCAGATCAGAGCAGAATGGTGATGTACTGCTGAAATGGCAGAAGCATTTTCTTCCAACTCTCCATAGCTCCTGGGACCTCTGTCCCGCTGTTCTCTCCTTCCACAACCCAGCATGGCACGGATAAATGCTGGGAAGGCTAAAGGCCTGGTAGTGGTAAAGTAGACCACCTTCAAAAGGGGCTCCAGACTCTTGGGAAGGAAGGGCTGACTCCATAAACACACATCTAAGTGAACAAAAGAGCAGCAAAGAACTCAAGACTCATCCTGCGCAGCTGGAATGGGCAGCTATGGAGACTCACAACACACAGCAGGACCAAAATACCTTGATAAAAACCTTCATTATGACACACATCAAACACTTGTCTGCAGCAAATCCAAGCCCAAAGCGTGCTGCCTCCTTTGTGCAGAGTATTATTGTGCCAGAATTGTCCTTTGCCCATCATACTCAGTTCAGGTATAAAGTAAATCATGACTCCATATTATTAGAGTAACACAAAGAAACAACACATCACTTCTCTGCCTGATCACCTGCAGCTTCCACACTGTGCAAGCGCTGGGAAGGCAGGGCTGTCATTTACAGGAGGAGTTGATATACACCACTACCTGCATCCTACCAAACCAGCACCCAAACTCGTTCATTAATAAGCACTGTAAATAGCTCAGGAGCCACCTGAAGACAATGTGGAAAGGGAGAGCAGAACAGCAATATCGACTCATGGTCCTGCTGCCTCAAAGAACATGAGTACCTCAGGTAGCAGAGGTGACCAAGAAGCAAGCACAAGGAGAAACAAGTGCCCAACCCCTCCATAACACATGTAGAGCCCTGGAGCAGAGTTATGCTAGCTCCTTGGGAACTGGTAGCAATAAAAACACCATGGGAACTCATACACAAGGAATCGGTTGCCCTGAAATACAAAGCAAGTTGGACTAAGGCTGAGTACATCAGCAGTCCATCTAGCTAGCTAATCAAGCCTTCGTGCACAGTGTCACTGGGCTGTGAAACCTGATGATAGACCCTGCAGTGGCTGGGAGGATAACACAGAGCTTTCATCACCTGTTTGCTTCCCAGAGCTCAAGAAGGAGAGGGAAACAGGGATGATATCCAATGCAGCTCAGCTGGCCAGCCCATGTTATTTGTCAGGAGACAACCATTTGTCCCAGGCATTGTAGACATCCGTGAAAAGATAAAGATCTCAGCCATCACCAATCCTGTGAACAACAGCCAGTCACTTCTAGAGACATCCTTATTAAAAGGCAAAGGCAAGCAGAAATTTACTCGGTGTCATTTTGAGACATTTGCTTGAAATTCATGCCAGGAAGTTACAGCAATAGAAAGATGCTGGAACACGTTTTTAACTTTCTCATCAAAATTCTCACCAGCTTTTCCATGAGTGTTCCAGCACCATCCACCAATGTCAGCTCAAACACACCCTCAGCCTCGTGCCCACAGTCACTTGCAGGCTGGCGCAGAAGCTTTAAATCACATAAATAACTTATCCTGTTAACAATACTAAGACACAGCCACTAAGACGTATCCTTGAGCCAAGCCATGCAAGCTGCAGAGCAGCTCTTCTCTACTGGAGCATCCAACCATCCTTATGTGAACTTCCAAGGAGGAACCGCTCGTCTGTTCCCCACTGCCTCTACATCACAAGCATCCTTCCTAGTGCAAAACAAGAGGGACATCTGCATAGCCAAGCAGCAACAGCACATCCTGAAAAGCACACTGCAGCTGGATTGACCTTTCAGTGCCAACATCCCTGAGAGATAAGGCTCCTAATAAAACACTTTCCACTGAGTGCAGAAGTTTTGCATTGGCAAACCCTAACACCATCTCCCAACAGCACCACCTTCACCCCGAGGATATGACCATTGTGAGCTACGAAAGCCAACGTGTTGTCAACTGAGATCAGGAGCAGAGAGACAGGAGCAAGAGCTACATCTGAGCAACGTCCACATCAGAGCCACAAATCCCACTCCCACATCCCCACCCTGAAGATGAAAACAAACCAGACTCCCCACGCACGGGACATCTCATGAAGAAGTGGACTATGGGACGTGTCGTTCTGAATATTTATTTATTTTGTCTTCAAAGAAGAGGCCTGATGCAGCTGTTTCGTTAGAAAATAAAGTGTTTATTAAGAAACTAGACATTGAACACCCCTATAGTCTCTGTGAAAAGGGACCGTCCCATTTCCCATTAGCACAGGATGATAGTTATGGCGAGATAAGAATGCTCAAAGATGGAGGAGTCGCACTGACGGGAAATGAGGTAATGATTTACAATAATTAAAAATAAAATAAAATGTAAAAAAAAAAAAAAAAGAAAAAAAAAAAAA
>PPHD01025082.1:0-11891 GCA_002909625.1 Bambusicola thoracicus
GAACCTTTTGGTGAGCCCAGGACACAGGTACAATCTTTATTTCATTTCTGTTTTGTAACAGCATAATCTTTCTAATCCAATATCTGTTTGCCATACAGCCATATGCTTGCCTACAAGGGATTTCTGGAAGAAGATAGTTTTCTCCTGTGCTAAAGCTAAAAGAAAAGGCTTTCCACAGTGAAAAACTGTTACTGCTGTATTTCAGTTTCCTTGCTCTTTTCAGTATGGAGTGATATTGTAATACTTCAAAAACATTCTTGTATATTTTACATTATAGTTCATAAATCACCTTTGAATTGTAACCCAAACATTTCCTAAAAAGGATGCACGACTTTTGGCTTAACATTATCCAATGATGTTTCAGTCTTCTATCAGCAGTAATAAACAGTTACAGCAGAAACTGATTTTCAGATTTAATTCCTAGTAATGAAAAGGTGATCTCCATTACATGCATATAAGACCTTCTGCTAATATTAGCCAGGTATTGTAAATAAACAGCTGGATGTGCTCAGTATTATAAATTCATTCCTCTGCGGGGTCCTTATTTTTCTGCTAGCATGTGCTGTTTTGCATAGGCCAAGTAACCGAAAAAAGTAGCGAGATGTTTGCAAACAGAAGGATCTGCTCCCTGAAGGCCATCAGAGAATAAAGTCCTACTGATTTGCATGGAGAGTCTGTAACTCCCTGAAAGAAATATATAACAGCAGCAAAATGCTGCTCATCTTTCAACAAAAAGTATCCAAAGTCCAAGGATCATGTAAAAATTGTCTGTTCTGGTCATCTCCGGCTAACTGTGCCATATCTCATGTAATATGGAAAACCTGTTATCACACTAAAAAGGGGATTTGTGTGCTTTTGTTTTCAGGAACAGGAACCAGCAGAAAGGAACTAGAAATTGTGACCAGTTCCCTCGGTGCCTGGCACTTTGATAGAGGTGGAAGTTGGTCTGATGTTGTTGGTTATACTGGTGTTTTATGATGGCAGAGCAGCTTCCCTTTCTAAGGCTAATCCTCGGTGAGCTTTTACAGACAAGCAGATGCTAGCTCTGCTTCAGTCTCAGGACAAGTGATCTGAATCTTGTGTCTGGTTGGCTCACAGCACAGGCAGATCCAGCACAAGGTGCTTACAAAAGGTAGCGTAGACTAACCATTTGTTTCACTGGCCTTAAAAATCTCACACATATGGCTTTTGAGCATAAGGATTTGGGAAGTTAAATCGCATTGTTTTCACCTCATGTGGGTTAGTATGTGATGGGCAGTCTCAAGACTGGTGTTATCTGCCATTCCCAGTGTAAACCTCTGAGCATGTACTAAAGGCCCTTGTATTAAAGGCTATGTACTAAAGCTGAAGCACTTGATACCTTGACAAGGAGACTTCAGGCACATTTGATAACATGTTGGCTGCTCAAATTCTTACTCAGGCAGTTTGTCTGCACTGGCCACGAGGTAGAGTTCCCACAGTTCAGTCTGCCAGAAGGTGCCCTGTGGGTCAACTTTCCTACATGGTTGGTAGATATTTTCCATGCTGGAGCCAGGATACAGCTGACATTGTAATGGTTAGTAGGTATGATCACAGAATCATAGAATGGCCTGGATTGAAAAGGACCACAATGATCATCTAGTTTCAAACCCCCTGCTATGTGCAGGATTGCCAACCACCAGACCAGGCTGCCCAAAGCCACATCCAGCCTGGCCTTGAATGCCTCCAGGGATGGGGCATCCACAACCTCCTTGGGCAACCTGTTCCAGTGCATCACCACCCTCTGTGTGAAAAAATTCCTCCTAATATCTAACCTAAACCTTCCCTGTATCATTTTAAAATCATTCCCCCCTGTTCTATCACTATCCACTGTTGTAAACAGCTGTGGCCCCTCCTGTTTATAAGCTCCCTTCAAGTATTGGAAGGCCACAATGAGGTCTCCCTGAAGCCTTCTCTTTTTCAAGCTAAACAAGCCCAGTTCTCTCAACCTTTCTTGAAAAGACTCAAGCACCCTTATGCATAAATAAAAAGCCTAGTTATCTCCTTTTTCCAAATGTAAGAACATAGAAACATGGTCATTTTTGAATCCAGGGCTAGTTTTCACATTTTCTATCAATTTCTAAGAAAAACAGAAGCTCCAAAGCGCATCTGTGAAAGACAGCTGAAGTCTCCTGCAGGCTGCTGTGAGGAGCTGTGTGGTATGGTCATCCTTGTGATCTCCCACTGCCGTCCAGAGTGCAGAATGCATGCAGAGTACCAAATGCAAACCTGTTCTGTGAGTTAAAGATAGTTTCCTTCAAAGCATTAGAAATAGCAGACACAGCTAGTGATCGTTTTCTTTTCCAAACAAACATCACATCCAGATCTGGCTCTTCTATCCTTTAAAATTCCATTTTCTTAAAAATTCATCCAAAGTAATATATTTCAGAAAAGATCTTAAAAGCATTGTGACTAAAAGAGCTCTAAGGAGACAAGATGAACTGATTAGACATTTTTCTGTAGTTTGATAATCCAGCAACTCTTATTTTCATTTTTTGGTGCATTCAAAGTATTCATTACTCTATAAATATCTTGTCAGCTGAAGAAGTAGGGTGACAGACTATATATTATTTGGTTGGCCTGATTTAAAAGATGTGTTGTATTCTTAGTACTACAGGGCATATTTGTGTATGTGTAGCTTTTGAGAGAAGGCCTAATGACTGCTTCTATTTATTTATCTCAAGATCTCTCAGACACCAACAATCACAAATAGCAACCACAAGCAGCAGTTGCCTGTGACTGTGGCTGTGCACAAATGCAGTTGATAAATTACTCTATTGATTTTTTTGGTATTTGAAAGTCCCTTTGAGCGATCGACTTGTTTGGAGATAAATGGGAAATGTTTTCAAGTACCCAAATAGAGCAGCACTGTTATTTTTTTTCCCTAAGGTGCCATTGCCTTTCCATGGGAATCGGCAGCAACTGCAAACAGGGAGCGGAGTGGTGCAGGATTTATGGTTTATCACATAGCTGCTCAAGTATGAGGACAGAGTTATGGATTCTGTGTGGTAGACATGTATTTTAATAATTGCAAATGCAGGACAAATTAAATCTCACCTATGTTGTCAATGTTTACTATGCTCAGCTTGCCCTCCAAATTCTGCAACTGTAATGCCACTGACATTATGTGAGACACATTCACCCTTTTTATCCATGTGAAATAATAGCTTACAGACAGAAGTGATTATGACTGGCAGGTCAAACCTAAATCAGCATTCCTTGTTTTTTAGTGAGGCTGGTACAAATCTGTGAAGAGACTTCAAGGATGATCTATGCAAGAATGATAGCTGTGAAGTCCATACAACTTTGAAAAACAATTATTGCTTAAAAACATTGCTAAAATTTACATCCTTAATGCTCCACTATCTCTGAGAAAACTGTGAAATGAAGTCCTTTGAATTCTGACCTTAAGACTTGTAGCAGAGATTTTGAAGATGTAGGTAGGGATGGTGTACAGTCAACACAGGTAAGAGTTAGTCCAACCTTTCCTCTAAGGTCATATATATGGATATCTTTGCCAAGAAAAGTGAGCTGCTCACAGTCCTCACTGAGCAAAACATGGAAGACATTGATTTGAACTCCACTGAACTCCAATTCAAACATTTCTGAGATTTGTTGTCCTATCTAAGACTGCTCAACGACAAGGAGCGGCTCTGAGCCACTGTCATGTATTCAGCTGCTCTGATTTTCAGAATACAAGGCCTGTGATGGTACATGTGGTTTATATTTGGATACTTCAACACCTTCTGTAGAATTGTACATACATGTATGGTGTGTGGATATTGTCAGTAACTGGGCTTAGTCACTGGGCTGTACGCAGTCCAGAAATGAGTCTGGGAGGAGATGGGGCTGGGCGTTATTCATCTATCACTGATCTTCTGCACACCTTCCCATGTCCATGGAGCTTTTTATCGAAGAAGCTGACACATGTAGTGCAGAATTAAAAAATTATCAGCTTCAGAATACTAAGTAGCAGTTGCATGAACACACATTTGAAGAAACTGATAGAAATCCAAGGACAATATGTGAGTTCCTAATGTCCATTTGTCTGTCATCTTGCATCACAACACTTCTGTTTATAAGGCACTTCAGGATTCAGACATTCTGAGTTGGAAATTCTCATAAAACAAAATAAATTGTAAACCTTTACACAGGAATCCTACAAAAAAAATTGAAGTTCAGCAAAATTACACCTGCAGATTTTATCTCCCTGTTTCCTATTCTGAATTTTGCAGATGTGATAAGAAATAATAATAGCGGTAGTAATTACCTAGTATTTAGTATATGATGAAATAGCCATAGTCAGGCAGAAGGGTGGCTGCCGAAATGCTTTTCCAACAGGGTGAATCCTTGGATAATGCTTGGCAATGCTTTTCACTGCTTCCCACATAGAGATTTGCTGTTTCTCATGGAGGTGAAGAGTTATTTGGAGACATGAAAATGAAAGGAATTCAATTAAACTTCACAGAATTTTTCACTTACCTCCAACAGATGAGATGTGAACGTTTAATGCATGC
This sequence comes from Bambusicola thoracicus, assembly GCA_002909625.1. NCBI lineage: Eukaryota > Metazoa > Chordata > Aves > Galliformes > Phasianidae > Bambusicola > Bambusicola thoracicus. Next base: position 4,536 of record PPHD01025082.1, read on the forward strand.
AACTGATGTTTGCTAATTCTGAAAAATATGACTTTCCAGGACCTCCATGCTTTTGGGCTCAGGAATACATTCATGACCAATGGAAGGTCACAGTTGACACCAAGCAGCTGGACCTGTTTTGAAAGGTTTTGGTCTGGGGGCAGTAAGATAAACAGCAGCTCAGCAGAGTCCTATGAAAAAATAAATAGAGCAGATTACCCCCCACTTTTAAACCATTAGGAAAAGTGCCATCATATTTAGTATGGGCTTTATAGTTCTTAAAAAAGTATCTGGAAGGGCCCTGATTTGTGGGAACTGTTTTGGAGAAGCAAAATAATGAAGAATAACACTGCAGCAGATAGTTTAAGTACCCCTATGATCTTTGTGAAAATATGAGATTGCTTTCCACTTTAATCAGTAATAATCAAAGTTATTACATGAAATTTATTATGAGAGTTCTATCTAATTATTCTTTGAAATTTATTAAACTGTATTTCAAGGTTTATTCTGCATTTTTTTTGTTCTGTTTAAATCTTCATACAAAAATGGCATCCACACAGTGCTGGTTTCAGAGTTGAATGTGAATCCAGCCCTGAACTGGGCTCATGTTAGTGTGGATTTGGACCCTCTTCTGTTTTTTAAAAACAAATGATGATAACATCTATTGGTTTTCATTGTAACACACAAGATTAACTGTAGTATTAGTTTCCCAAAGTGCTTTAAGCAAAAAGTGTATGAAGTTGTGCCAAAAAGACAATGAATAATGGGTCTGAAGAAAACTGTGAAAGTGCATGGATTCCACTATCAGACTGCATTAGGTAGAGCTCATTTGGCAAATTTACTGTTTTTTTGAGAGTTTTTAATTTTCTTTGTTCTATTTTCTTGCTCTGAGAAACCTGAAATCCACATGCTGTTTGTCAGTCATTGACTGGGAAAATAATTTGTAATTCTAACAAATAAAACTGATTACATATACTTTATATAAAGTATGAATTTATCCACTGCTCTGTTGAACGTAGAAAGAAATACCTCAAGAGATGTGGAGAGCATTGTTGATTTATTCTACACACATCATTAAATATGTATATCTTTTAACTTTTCTCCACAAATACCTCCAAGTGCCATCATTCTGAACTTTTTTACCCCAGATTTTACTGCTAAGCATGACATCATATGGTATGCAGTAGCCCTTTGCCAGTCTGTGTCAGCTGTCCTGGCTGTGTCCCCATCTAGCTTCTTGTGCAACCCTGTCTTCTTGCTGGCAGGACAGCATGAATAGAAAAATCCTTGGCTCTGTGTAAGCACTCCTCTGCAAAAACTAAATATCAATGTATTATCAGTACTATTTTCAATAACAATCCAAAACACCATGACCATGACACAGTCTAAGCTAGTATGGCTGCCAAAAGGCAACATTTGGGAATGTGTTCAAAGGTGGGTCAAGAAAGAGGGGGCTCTACTCCTTCCGTTGGCAGCAGGATTTTGGATGTTCTTAAACCAGCTGTGAAACCATCTCCTGACAGCACTAGAGCACATAGAAAAGGGTGTGGGGAGTCCAATGTTTAAAATCCCATTTCAGAACTGGTTGCTGTTAGTGTAGGCAGAAAATCATCTTCAGACTAGGAATATTTTGTGTAAGTATTGTAATTTCCATCTCTCTTCTTGCACTTCAACCTACTAGAAAGTATTAGATTGATTCCAGACTGTTGGGAGTTAGAACTGATTTACAACTCTGTTCTACAATATATTGAGTAGAAAAGAGTTACATTAAGTTAATTCAAAGTTGTAGTCATTTTTCATTTGTCCTTGTAAATTTTGGTTTGTTTTACCTTCAATATGTTTAGCAATATATATTTGCTCAATATATTGCAAATATGATTGACGAGATATTTCTGATATGAAATAGCTTCTGGAAAAGTATGCTTGTTATTTTCCATAATATTTTTTATTGTACTGTTCTCTTGCAGTACTCTTGAAGTAGTTCTCAGAAGGGAAACCATCACTTAAGTTATTTGTCCAATCTGGTTATAAATCAGTGGAGAAAATATTCCTTCACTGGCAGGCACTTGGATGGGATGACCTAATCACTTTTTCCATCTCCAGAATGGAGGTGTCTAAGATTTATTGCAATCCTAATATAAATTTAAGACTATGGATAGTTTTTTTATGGCTTATTGTCAAGAGAATGACAAAAAAAGGCCAACATCAGTACAAGATAACTTTATAGTGTCAGGATATTAAAATATGTCAGTCCAAGTTTTGGGTAAAGTATAAGTAGATTTAGAAGCATCTGGATATGAGGTATTTTCTCATCTCTGTTTTTTTCTAGTATTATAAACTAATTAATTCTATTACAGAGAAACAATACTTTTCCAATCAATATAAAACATGACTTACAGAACAATTTCAGAACAATGTCAAAACAGTGTAATTGCTAATCTTTCTGGATCATATTGCAGATAACCATGGCCTCTTTGTGACACAGAATTAGAGAAGAAGCCAGAAAAAGCACAGAACAGAATAAAAATATACAGGTGGACTTCTGTTGCCTTGTTCAAAGATGTAGTCTGATTGTTCTTAATTTAATAGCTCTCTCATCCCAAGATTTTTAAACCTCAGAAATAGCTACTTTTTCAACCTGAAAACTCCCAACTTTTACTTTAATGACTAGACATCTACTTTTCACATAAACCTCCCTGGAATTCAAAAATAAGGCAGATACAAATTTAATATCCTGAAAGACTTTTCTGATATTACTAGGCAAATAAATGACATTCTTAGTTGAACAGCACAGCACTGTTAAAAAGCACGAACAAAAGCAAGGGAAGAACATACACAGATACACGCAACTCTGAAAAGACTTTCTGAAATGCAGGTGCTAGGGTAGCAGGAAATATTACTGATAAGTTATTAAGATGCTTAGTGAACAGCTAAGGAATAATAAAGGAACAATAAAGGAGTGAGGGGAACCTCTCAGATAGTGCAAGAAGGGTGAAAAGGATGTTCCATAGGAGTGAGAAGGAATATTGGGAAGGACTGCAGACAAGGGTTATACCAGACAGTGGAGCAAAAAAAAAAAAAAAAAAAAAAAAGAGTCTGGAAGCTGGCCAGTCAAAATGAGATTATCAGTATAATCTGTATTCTACAGATTCAGCTAAAGATGTAGAAAGGGACACAGTAGTAGAGGAACATAGTTGCTATTTATGGATCCAGCTGTAGGTTCTCAAGGCGGCGGAAGAAGACACAGTCTGTGGGCACAAACAGATGTCTGCTGTGTCTTTGGCTCAACCTAGCTCCTACTGTACATATAAGCTGTGAATTGTGTATGAGTCAGTACTGATGTGGCCTTTTTGGAATGCAGATCTTTTCAGTGTATGATAGATGTGACCACTGAAGTTATCCAGGCTGTCTACAGGATGCTCGACCAATTCCTGAGGTCATGATTTGTCACTTTTCTGACTTAATCACATTTCCTGTTGGCTCTGCCCTGCCACAGGGAAATACGTTTAATTGTCATTTTGCCATTCTCTTCTGAACAGTAAGATCTGAAGAAGCACATTCTCATTTGGAAGGCCAAAGGAGACTGTACCCCCTCTGATAAACGAGGAAGAGGCTGTAAGGCACTTACTTCCACTGACTGTGAGTTTTGGACTGCAAGATGGAAGATAACTGGGAATAATACCAGGGGATATGAAAACTTTGGGATGAGTTGGCACAGCTGTAGTGTCAACATGGTTGGCAAAAAGGATTTGGAGTTAGGAGGAGATGGTTTGTAGGAATTACCTGCAAGGAAGGGTGGTACCAGATATATTCTATCAGAAATACAGAATCGTTGTCCCTGAGCAAACTGGGAGAATAGTGGAACTGGAATGTATGGTTTTCCAGGTGGCTGGAGTGTCAGAGGAAAATGGGAAAATGAAAAGCCAAAAAGGGCAAGGGAGAAGAATGTAGTCGAAGGAGCTGTATATGAAGACAAATAGGAAAGATGAAGGAAAAGTAGAATGGAAGTAGTAGGTTATTGAATTATGTGGAAAAAAGAGGTATACAAGTGTGAGAGGAACTCAAGGTGAAGTGTGATCCCTATAAAGGCAACGATGAAGAAAAATGTATCTCCCAAACTGTTATATTTTCAGGTTAAAACACAGTTATTTCTAATAAATACCATACATTATTAGCTTCCAGACAAATATATATAATTAAAGGCCAAATTCATATATCAGTGAAATCAATGGCAAAATTTTAGATCAAATCAGTCAAAAGATGATACAGAGTATAAAACATAGCTAAAGGAGAAAAAATTCTCATTTCGGCTTTATATAAATAGCAAAAATAAATTAACTATAGGAAAAGTATTTTTCCTATATTCACCCATGTACTTTCCACGATTATTCAAATGCCCACATCACTTAAAGACTACAGAATTGGCTGTCCATTTGTGAATGTCTCATTAACTATTCATCGCAGTCATAAGTGTTGGCNGCTTAATTTTATTTATGTCAGTAATTAATTACATTGATTTGGATTCAAAATCCCAAAGTTATTGCTCAAAAGTTAGTGTATCAGATGTATGGTATAACAGAAGTAAGAAACACTTTCCTTCTATCCCATTCTTCGATTTCTGGCAGGAATGCTGAATTTTCAGAGTGTACCTCAGAATGACAAGTTTTAATAATATGGTCATTTTTGGTTATCACACAAATCTCCAATTTTTTTTTTTTTTTTTTTTTTTTTTTTTTATGCGGTTGTTGCTTCCATTATGTTATTTCCTCACTGTTGGCTGCTGTTGTAAGATTCAGTCTTTTTGCTTATGATAATTTGTTTCAGGTCACAGTGTCCATTGGCTTTGCTTCTTTGGAAGACCAAGTATTAAGAAGATAAATAGATATGGTCACTGGCATGGAATATGGAAGAGACATAACTGTAGAGGAAAATGTCCCACAGATTCATAGCATAGGACGTCAGCAGAGACTAGTATAACTAGTTTGGTTCAACTGACACAGCCTACCAATTTATGGGAAGTCTTGTGAGAAAGTATTGAATCAGCACTGTATCTTGGAAACTTTTGCCTAACAACCCACCTGTAATATAGTGATTGTGGTTTCTCTAGGCTAAATTAATTATTGGACAAATTAAAGAGTTAGGTATAAGATCACTCACTGTCCAGGGGAGTTCTGGCAGGCTTTTGACTTGTTTACAGAAGAAAGGGAACTGCTTAATGCAGGTATTTTCTGAAAGCACCTTTTTGGTGTTTCACAGTGAACAAGTAAGAATGTGAGCTCCATAAACTGAAAAAAAAGTCCACTCATAGTACACAAGTGATTATTCCAATGGAATCAATTTTTATTTTATTTTTTATTTTATTTTTTGCATATATGATGTACGTTACAGCTGTATCAGGACCTCCACTTTTAAGGTAATGATTGAATTACTGGTCTGTACTCATACATCAAAGATTGTATCCATCTTTTAATGCCTTGGTAGTCTTGCTATTGCCATGTTTCAGACCAAGAAAAATCCTTTTTTTTTTTCTTTTCTCTAATTTCCTGCCAAGACTTGAAGATATACGTTTCTGTGAAGCTATAGCAGAACTTGGGAAGTGTGGAAGTTGTAGGCTGCAGAGCAGGAAATACTCACTCTAGTAGCCCTACAATCTTTTCTATGAGGTTGTCTGGAACTGGTTTGCTTTCAGGTGAAGAATTCAGCATCTCTACGTCTGCATTCGCATAATGATAGTGATTGAAGGACTCTGGAGTCTCCACAGGCTCAGACTTAATCACATTCATCTGTAAGACAAAGTCTTTTTGGAAGACATTCTTTTAGGATTTTTAGACTTTTTTTTTTTTCTCTCATGTAGCTTAACTCCCTCTGAGTTGAATCATTCATAAAATCTGTCAAGTATGTTAAGAAGATGGTTTATGAAGTTGTATTACAACTTTTAACACTCACAAATGACTAGTCATCAAAATGCATAGGACTGTATTTTTCAAAAGCCTCTGTTAATACTCTTTTGAAAATGGATGCTAGAATATAACAGGAAGGATAAAGTACTCGTCTAGTAGCACAAAATGATAAGTTTGCTTGAACTCTTGAGGAAGAGAAACTATGTGAGTTAAGTGAAAAGATGGTGAGATCTTGTATTTTGAGTGTCAGACATTTCCTATACACTGCAGCAGTTTTTAACTAGGATTGGATGATACTTGTGAAACTAAGAGATGTCACAGATTAACCCTGAGGCAAACATGTTTAAAAAGAGGCAAAGTGCGGTACATGAATTAGATTTATATCTGATACCGCAGAATGATTGAATGATAAAAGGCCTTAAAAGTTGGAGTCTTATATGAAATGGCTTGCATATTCATGTAGTGGATGCATAAAGATTAATAAAGGTTTACTGCAAAAATCTTGTAACTCCAGAATTCCAGATGTTGTCTTTTTTACACCTTACAGGCCTACAAGCTTCCAGAATTTCCATATAGGACACATGATACCTCTCTGACATGCAATTAATTTGAAACCCTGGCATAAATATGCAACTATTGATTGTGTATTCTGTTTATATTATGGCCAGAGAACCAACATAGAGAAGGACCTGCAGCCCCTTAGAACAGCAGTTCTTGTGGCCAGCCTGGCTGAATTTTGCAACAAATGGTTTGAAATAAAATGTTTGGAATGTACCCTGGAGAACAGAAGTTCTAATTCTTGCAGATAAGTGGAAATATTTTGGGGCTATACTTGAGATTTATGAGTGGATTGTAGCCTTAACAGACTTCTTATTACAATTAGTACTGCAACTATATTCATTTGCATATAATTAGTCTTTACTTTGTGGTAAAGATATCTGAGGGCATTAAAGGACAAACAAAGGTGATGAGAATCAGCTGAGGGACTTGCTTCCTATATTTCAAATGTTAAATATTTTAGGTCAGAAAGATGAGGGACAGAGGAAAAGCTAAACTGTTATCCAGAGAGGAATATACAAGCCTCTCAGATGTGAAGAAAGCTTTTTTGTTGTTGTTGGATGACAGTAAGGCTGATTCTGAGCTGTTACACCCAAGTAGCTGTGTCTGGGTTCACAGGGGACACAAACAGCCTATGTGGATATCCTAGTTAAATATTCAGTGCTGTTGACAGTTTGTTCAGATGAAATGAAACTGCCAGCTAAACCACTCATTTGGAAAAGCAGGTAAAAGTTATGCTGGAATTTTCCAATTTCTGACACAGCAAATAAATCATGTGAATCAATAAGGTATCCTGAGCTTTGGTTGGTTGTTGTACAAATGCCAGTTCTGTTAGATAAATGGAGAAATTTATTTGAATAAACAGTTTTGTTACCGTTAAAGCAGTTGAAGCAGTTGATCACGAAACTCTGTAAGACTC